>AWOL01S0001222.1:35126-109831 GCA_000715115.1 Nicotiana otophora | reverse complement strand
ATCCCCTTAAGATTTGGAACTATTGTGATATGTGAGCGCCGTGTACGTGAGGTGACGAGTATGTACACGGGCTAGTTGTGGAAAAAACCGATTTTCTTACTGAGCAACAACCTGTTTTCCTTTTATTGTGAGTTGTGCCATTTTAATGAGTATTAATCTATTTTCATTCTTAATTGAGTTATTGCAATATGTGTAGCTATCCTGTTTAGTCCAATACAATATGTCTACATGTCTTAATTGCTTATGTGAACTCTGTGCAGCATGCTTAGTGAATTTCCCGCTTCTTCCTTGACTGGTACTTAGTCTAGATCGTAAAACTTCTTGATGTAGTTGTATTTCTATTGGTTGTACTGCATATTTACTTTGGGACTACGGAATGGTATTCCGGGAGTTCTCCCTGTACGGAATATTTACTTTGGGACTACGGAATGGTATTCCGGGAGTTCTCCCTGTACGGAATATTTACTTTGGGACTGCGGAACGGTATTCTGGGAGATCCCCTTCTACTGCATATTTACTTTGGGACTACGGGACGGTATTCCGGGAGATCCCCCTGTACTGCATATTTGCTTTGGGACTATAGGACGGTATTCTGGGAGATCCTCTCTATCTTGCATATTTACTTTGGGACTACGGAATGGTATTCCGGGAGTTCTCCCTGTACGGAATATTTACTTTGGGACTGCGGAACGGTATTCTGGGAGATCCCCTTCTACTGCATATTTACTTTGGGACTACGGGACGGTATTCCGGGAGATCCCCCTGTACTGCATATTTGCTTTGGGACTATAGGACGGTATTCTGGGAGATCCTCTCTATCTTGCATATTTACTTTGGGACTACGGAACGGTATTCCGGGAGATCCCCCTGCACATTTACATTTGGGACTACGATACGGTATCTCGGGAGATCCCCTGTTGTATTTCTGTGTATTGAGCTACTACCTTCTATGAATTCTTTCTTGTTAAATTTTAGTCTTTATTTTACTGCGATATTTCATTCTTGCCTTACTTTATTATCATATTCCAGTAGGGTTCATACCTAACCTCTTCACTACTTTACCGGGGTTAGGCTTGACACTTACTGGGTACCGATTATTGTGTACTCATGCTACTCTTCTACACATGTTTTTCGTGTGAAGATCCAGGTGCTCCTTGTAATCCACACTATCAGTGAGCGCAGACAGGTATGGAGACTTCAAGGTATATCTTCCGCGTCCGCAGACCTCGGAGTCCCCTTCTACTCTTCCCCATGTCCATTATCTTCTGTACTTTCTTTTGATAGACTTTGATGTATAGAGACACTAGACTTTCCTCCCGTAGTTTGTGATTCGCGATGTTTTGGGTTTTGGGATTGTTGTATATTTTTTAATAGTTGGTTAAATTTATATTTTTATTTCATTATTCCGCAAAATGTTAGGCTTACCTAGTTCTAGAGACTAGGTGTCATCATCACAACACACATAGGGGAAATTGGGTCGTGACAACATGAGAATAAAGTGGTTCCATATACCTACCATCAATGTTTGAAATACTACGTGGGTGAAGTCGAGAAGAAGATAGTTCCTGATGACGAGCCATTTACCGAGGCTGAGTCAAACTTCGCCGATGCAATGTTCTACTTGAAGAAACTCATTATGAAGGATCTAAAAGATGATGATGTCATGATTTGCAAGAATGAAGAGTTACCAACAAAACAAAGGTTGTTGCTGAGGAGGTATACCCTAACTCAAACAAATCTCATGGAGGGAACTCTGTATCTGATGGCAAGAAAGTAACTTCTGCGCTCCGCTATGTCCCTAAATAGAAGAAACATGAAGGTGAATTATCTAATCTCCAAACTAACATGCTAAAGGGGTTAAGTCTTTTGGTAAATTTAATTGAGGTAGTAAAGTTGTCCTAAACGCCACTTGCAGGGTTTGTGGCCCAAAATAATTTGCAGAATGTGGAGCTCCCTATAAATCTAACAAATGAAGGTTTTTATCATAATGCTTAAAGGCTATTTGCAAAAGCTACATACAATCCCAGTGATCCGTCAAAGTTAGGGAAGCTCCCATCAGAAGCTGCTACGAGGAAACCACATGAAGGCTTGGGATACATGCAACCGTCACTAGTACGCATCTCCAAAAAAAGAGCGAGCAACAATTATATCACGGTAGAAGATGAGTCTACCTATTCTAACATGCCTTCTACATTTGATCGACTTGGAAACTCAACTGTCCGGACTTTAGTATTGGAGGGATTGGGCCTAAATGAAGGGGAACGATTTCTAGATAAATTATCAAAGCATAAGATCATCCGCTTAGCCTAGAATCAAGAAGATCTCTAAGGATTTCCAAAGTTTGGTTCCTTCTAGAATGAGGCGACAAACAAAACTTGTGGTTTCATGTAAAGAAGTACTGAAGGTTCTATTTTTGGCTCAAAGGTATGTTCTTATTGCTTTACTGTTTATATCACATGTAAATTTTGTTTCCATTTACCAATTTTCGCATTCTATTATTTGCTTTATACTTCTATACTGCACATGTTATCTTCTCTAGTGAGTGTCTTGACTTGTACCTTTTCACTACTCCATCGAGGTTAGTCTTGATACTACTGGGTACCGACCGTGGTATACTCATACTATACTTATGTATATTTTTGTAGAGATCTAGGTACTTCAGACTCTATTGATTGTTAGATAGCAGATCAAATATTGTTGTGAAGACTTCAAGGTATGCCTACCGTCGCGTTCGCAAGCCTTGAATTCACATTCGAAAGATATTTTTGGAATAGTTTATTTCTATTCCCGAACAGTTGTGCTTATAGATTTTCTGTTGAACTCGGCAGAGCTTATAACTTGCACTATCAGTTTTGGGATTTGTTGTCTTTGTTTAGTAATTGTTGTTTCATATTTAATAGTTGTTGGTTGAAATTTATCATTAAATTAGTAAGTGTTAGGCTTATCTAGTTTTAAAGAGTAGGTGTCAGCATGACATCCTACGGACATAAATTAGGGCCGTGACAACAAACTTCAAGTACATCGAAATGGCTTCAAAGAAAATCAACTCCTGATCAACTTCCAGCAAAGCTGCTAATTCCAGGTTCTATGCCGTTGTGGAAAGCATCCTAGATGTTACCTTTGGAAGCTTTGTACCAGTTACGAGGAGAAAAGCAAACTCATTAGGACAACAAGCACCCCAAGTGCCATCCGCATTAACCCCTGTTTTTGGATCATCATCCTCAAAAGGAGCAAGATCTTCTACAAACACACATGAATGAGGATGCGACATTGCTGAAAAGATTAAGAAAACTATAGCTCTGCTGTCCCTCTACAGATCCAAGAACTATGCTGTGAACGAGGTTGGTGATACTTCAAGTGAGGGATCCTCCTCACTTACACTGTATAACGTGATCCAATCAAGGATAAATCTATATGACAATCCATGATACTCTCCATCATCCACAACAATCATGCGAGCCATGGTGACAAATGCTTAATCTTTGGAGGAGGAGTTGGAAAACTTGACAGAATCAATCGCTACCTCGACCAAATGCATGCAAAATCATGATGCTAGAATTAAAAATCTAAGAGACATGGAGGGAATCTTGATTGAAGAAGAATCTACCCACGCACCTGGCAATCTACCAGTAGTTCAAGAGATTTATCCTCTTCCACGACATATTTCATCTACTAAAAGAATTCAAGTCTCTTCGTAAGGGATGATTCCAATCGGTCAAATGCAGGAGTTCATCGAAGGAACTATTAAAAATAAGTATGAAGTTGTTGTCAAGTCCACTCTTACATACGCGAAGCCGTATACTACAAGGATCGAAATATTGAAGATGCCTGTTGGATATCAACCTCCAACAATTCAATAGTTGGATGGAAAAGGCAATCCATAGAAACACGTGGCACACTTCATTGAGATGTGAAACAATGCTGGGACTTATGGAGATTATCTTGTCAAGCAATTTGTCCGCTCACTAAAAGGAAATGCCTTTGATTGGTACACAGACCTCGAGGCTGGGTCTATTGATAGATGGGATCAACTAGAGCAAGACTTCCTCAATCGCTTTTAAAGCACGAGACATTCTATGAGTATGATAGAACTTACAAATACTCGTCAACGAAAGGGTGAACCAGTTATCGACTTTATCAATAATTAGAGTAATGCAAGCCTCAACTGCACAGACATGCTTACTGAAACTTCTAGCATAGATATGTGCATCCAAGGCATGCATTGGGGACTGCGCTACATCTCGGGAGATGCCCTATTTTATTTCTGTGTATTGAGCTATTTCCTTCTATGAATTCGTTCTTGTTAAATTTCAGTCTTTATTTTACTACGATATTTCATTCTTGCCTTGCTTTATTATCATATTCCAGTAGGGCCCGGACCTGACCTCGTCACTATGCTACCGGGGTTAGGCTTGGCACTTACTGGGTACCGATTGTGGTGTACCCATGCTACTTTTCTGCACATATTTTTTGTGTGGAGATCGAGGTGCTCTTTATCAGCCGCACAATTAGTGAGCCGAGACAGCTTTGGAGATTTCAAGATATATCTGCCGCATCCGTAGACCTTGGAGTCCCCTTCTACTCTTCCCCATATCCATTATCTTATGTAATTTCTTTTGATAGACTCTGATCTATAGAGACACTAGATTTCCCTCTCGTAGTTTGTGATTCATGATGTTCCAGGTTTTGGGATTGCTGTGTATTTTTGAATAGTTGGTTAAATTTATATTTTTATTTCATTATTCCGCAAAATGTTAGGCTTACCTAGTTATAGAGACTAGGTGCCGTCACGACATTACACAGAGGGGAAATTGGGTCGTGACAAGTTGGTATCAGAGCTCTAGGTTTATAGGTGTCGTGAGTCACAAGCCAATTTATTAGAGTCTTGCAGATCGGTATGACGACGTCTGTACTTATCTTCGGGAGGATATGGAACTGTTAGGAAAATTTCACTACTTTGGTTCCTTATCGTGCGGAAGTTGTTGACTTCAAAACAATTCTAAACTTTTGTATTCTGTTCTCTCGCAGATAGTAAGGACACGTACATATGGATCAAATGACCAGACACCCGTACCCCCTGCTAGAGCCGCGAGAGGCTGGGGCCAGGGTAGAGGCCGAGGATGTCCACGTGGTGCAGCTAGAGCACCCGCACGAGCTGCTATAGAGGAGCCCCCAGTATCTCCAGCTGGAGGGCAGACACCTGAGGTTTCTGTTTCTCCACCAGTCCTTCAGGAGACTCTAGCCCAGTTTCTGAGCATGTTCAACACCTTAGCTCAGGATGGATTGATTCCACTTGCTCCTGCCACATCTAAGTCGGTGGATGAGCACAGACTCCCATCACCAGTACTCCAGAGCAGTGAGTTCAGGTCGACCATGTTCCAGAGATCGTACCAATACAGCCGATAGCTCCAGCTCATCCCGAGGTTAGGGCAACAACATTTGAGGTGGAGCAGCTCAGACTTGAGAGGTGAAAGAAGTACCACCCACCTACCTTGAGTGGATTGGTTACAGATGATGCTCAGGGTTTTCTGGAGGAGTATCATTGTATTCTCTGTACTACGGGAATAACGGAGATGAGCAGAGTTTCTTTTACTATATTCCAACTTAGAGGAGCAGCCTATCAGTGGTGGCGTGCTTATGCGTTGAGTAGTCCGACTAAGGTAGCTTCACTTACATGGACTCAGTTCTCGGACATGTTTTTGAGAGAGTATGTCCCTCAGAACCTCAAGGACTCATGGCGCACGCTGTTTGAGCAGCTGCACCAGGGTGCTATGACTGTGTTAGTGTATGCAGTCCATTTCAGTGATCTGGCCCGACATGCACTAGCCTATGTTGCCACAGTTCGAGAGAGGGTTCGACGGTTTATTGAGGGACTCCACCCCAGCATCCGGATTAGTATGGCCAGGGAGTTGGAGATGGATATTTCTTATCAGCAGGTGCTGAGTATTGCTCGGAGATTGGAGGGCATGCTTTCTCGGGATAGAAAGGAGAGGGAGGCTAAGAGATATCAAGAGACTGGTTATTATTCTGGAGCTCGTGCCCCAGCAGCTCGCCATGGTAGGGGTTATGTGAGCTGCCCAGTTCATTCAGCTCTTCCAGCTGCCAGCGGTGTTCCAGCTCCTTCTAGACCCCATGAGCCTTATTATGCACCACCAGTATCTAGTGTGCCTCCTGCACGGGGTGTTCCTATCGGCCAGTCCAGCAGATCTGGCCCGAGCCAGCCACAACAACCATGTCCTCCCAGAGCTTATTTTGAGTGTGGCGACACTCGCCATATGGTGATGGATTGCCCCGGATTTAGGAGGGGTGCACTTCCACAGACTTCTCATCCACAACATGCTCCACCGGGTCCTCATGCTATGATTACAGCACCATCTGCCACCCCACCTGCTCAGCCAACCTAAGGTGGAGGTCGGAGAGGTATAGGTCGCCCTAGAGGGGGAGGCCAGGCCAGATATTATGCCCTTCCTACTCGTACAGAGGCAGTCGCTTCTGATTCTGTCATTACAGGTATTGTCCCAAGCTGTCAAAGATATGCGTCGGTATTATTTGACCCAGGCTCCACATATTCTTATGTGTCCTCTTATTTTGCCCTATATTGGGGCGTATCTCGTGATTCTTTGAGTTCCCCTATTTATGTGTCTACACCTGTGGGAGGTTCTCTTGTTGTGTACCGCGTGTATGAGTCGTGTTTGATTTCTCTTAGTGGTTTTGAGACCAGAGTGGATTTATTATTGCTCAGCATGGTGGACTTTGATATTATTTTGGGCATGGACTGGTTGTCGCCCCATTATACTATTCTTGATTGTCACACTAAGACTGTGACGACGGCTATGCCTGGATTTCTGCGATTAGAGTGGAGAGGTACCTTAGAGTATACTCCCAACAGAGTTATTTCATTTCTTATAGATCAACGAATGGTTGAGAAGGGGTGTGACGCATATCTAGCTTATATGAGAGACGTTAGTATTGATTCCCCTACAGTTGAGTCAGTTCCAGTAGTGAGGGACTTTCCAGATGTGTTTCCAGCTGATCGTCCGGGCATGCTGCCCGACAGAGATTTTGATTTTGGCATTGATTTGTTGCCGGGCACTCAGCCCATCTCTATTCCTCCATATCGTATAGCTCCTCCTGAATTGAAGGAGTTGAAGGAGCAGTTACAGAAATTGCTTGATAAGGGCTTTATTCGGCCCAGTGTGTCACCTTGGGGTGCTCCTGTCTTATTTTTGAAGAAGAAGGATGGTTCTATGCTGATGTGTATTGATTACCACATGTTGAACAATGTCACAGTGAAGAACAAATATCCATTGCCTCCTCATATTGATGACTTATTTGATCAACTACAGGGTGCCAAAGTGTTTTCCAAGATTTACTTACATTTAGGATATCATCAGTTGAAGATTTGGGAGCCAGATATCCCGAAGACTACTTTCAGGACCAAATATGGTCACTATGAGTTTCTTGTTATGTCTTTTGGGCTGACCAATGCCCGACAACTTTTATGAACTTGATGCACAATGTGTTCCGGCCTTATCTTGACTCATTTGTCATTATGTTTATTGACGACATTCTGGTATACTCTCGGAGTCGGGAGGATCATGAGCAGCACCCGAGGACTGTGCTTCAGAGCTTAAGAGAAAAGAATTTATATGCAAAATTTTCAAAGTGTGAGTTTTAGTTAGACTCAATAGAATTATTGGGTCATATAGTATCGAGTGAGGGGATCCAGGTGGATCCGAAGAAGATTGAAGCAGTGCAGAGTTAGACCAGACCGTCCTCAGCTTCAGAGATCCGGAGTTTTCTTGGTTTGGCGGGGTATTACCGTCAATTTGTAGAGGGTTTCTTATCTATTGCAACAACTATGACCAGGCTGACCCAGAAGGGTTCTCCGTTTAGGTGGACAGAGGAATGTCAGGAGAGCTTTTAGAAGCTCAAGATAGCTTTGACTACAGCCCCAGTATTGGTATTGCCTACAGGTTCGGGGTCTTATATAGTATATTGTGATGCATCATGGATTGGTCTAGGTGCGGTGTTGATGCAGGATGGTAGGGTGATTGCCTATGCGTCCAGACAGCTGAAGGTGCATGAAAAGAACTATCCTGTCCACGACCTTGAGTTCGAAGCTATTGTTCACGCTTTGAAGATATGGCGACATTATTTGTACGGTGTTCCTTGTGAGATTTACACTAATCATCAGAGTTTGTATCATCTGTTTAACCAAAAAGATCTTAACTTACATCAGCGGAGGTGGTTGGAGCTACTTAAGGATTATGATATCACTATTTCGTACCACCCTGGGACGGCCAATGTGGTGGCCGGTGCTTTAAGTCACTGGGCAGAGAGTTTGGGGAGCTTAGTATATCTACCAGCAGCAGAGAGGCCCATGGCGTTGGATGTTCAGGCCTTAGCCAGCCAATTTGTGAGACTAGATATTTCTGAGCCGAGTCGAGTGTTGTCTTGTGTGGTCTTGTAGTCTTCTCTTTATGATCGTATCGGGGTGCGTCAGTATGATGACCCCCATCTGCTTGTCCTTAATGACAAGGGCTAGCATGGTGATTCTAAGGAGGCCACTATTGGAGATGATGGTGCATTGATAATGTAGGGCAGGCTATATGTGCCCAATGTAGATGGTTTGTGAGAGTTGATTCTCCCGGAGGCTCACAGTTCACAGTACTCTATTCATCCGGATGCCGCAAAGATGTATCAGGACTTGAGGCAGTATTACTGGTAGAGGAGGATGAAGAAGGACATAATAGAGTATATGGCACGATGTCTGAATTGCCAGCAGGTAAAGTATGAGCATCAGTGGCCAGGTGGTTTGCTTCAGAAGTTAGAGATTCCGGAGTGGAAATGGGAGTGAATCACTATGGATTTTGTTGTTGGGCTCCCACGGACTCAGTGGAGGTTTGATGCATTTTGGGTGATTATGGATAGGTTGACCAAGTCGGCTCATTTCATTCTTGTGATGACTACCTATTCTTCCGAGCTTTATTGCGTACAAATATCTATCATCTCTGACCGGGGTACGCAGTTTCCATCACGGTTCTGGAGGGCTGTACAACAAGAGCTGGGTACTCGGGTTGAGTTGAGCACAACATTTCACCCGCAGACGGACGGACTGTCCGAGCGCACTATTCAGATAATGAAGGATATGCTCCATGCTTGTGTGATAGATTTTAGGGGTGCTTGGGACTAGTTCTTTCCACTTGCAGAGTTTGCTTACAACAACTATTTGATGTCCAGCATTCAGATGGCACCATATGAGGCTCTGTATGGTAGGCGGTGTTGGTCCCCAGTTGGTTGGTTTGAGACCGGCGAGGCTAGGTTATTGGGTACGGACTTGGTTCAGGATGCCTTGGAGAAGGTTAAGGTGATTCAGGATAGACTTCATACAACCCAGTCTAAATAGAAGAGTCATGTAGACTGGAAGGTCCACGATGTTGCATTCATGGTTGGAGAGTGGGTCTTGCTCTGGGTTTCTCCTATGAACGGTGTTATGCTGTTCGGAGGGAAGGGCAAGCTGAGCCTAAGGTTCATTGGTCTTTTCGAGGTTGGTCCCCAGTTGGTTGGTTTGAGACCGGCGAGGCTAGGTTATTGGGTACGGACTTGGTTCAGGATGCCTTGGAGAAGGTTAAGGTGATTCAGGATAGACTTCATACAACCCAGTCTAAATAGAAGAGTCATGTAGACTGGAAGGTCCACGATGTTGCATTCATGGTTGGAGAGTGGGTCTTGCTCTGGGTTTCTCCTATGAACGGTGTTATGCTGTTCGGAGGGAAGGGCAAGCTGAGCCTAAGGTTCATTGGTCTTTTCGAGGTTGGTCCCCAGTTGGTTGGTTTGAGACCGGCGAGGCTAGGTTATTGGGTACGGACTTGGTTCAGGATGCCTTGGAGAAGGTTAAGGTGATTCAGGATAGACTTCATACAACCCAGTCTAAATAGAAGAGTCATGTAGACTGGAAGGTCCACGATGTTGCATTCATGGTTGGAGAGTGGGTCTTGCTCTGGGTTTCTCCTATGAACGGTGTTATGCTGTTCGGAGGGAAGGGCAAGCTGAGCCTAAGGTTCATTGGTCTTTTCGAGGTTGGTCCCCAGTTGGTTGGTTTGAGACCGGCGAGGCTAGGTTATTGGGTACGGACTTGGTTCAGGATGCCTTGGAGAAGGTTAAGGTGATTCAGGATAGACTTCATACAACCCAGTCTAAATAGAAGAGTCATGTAGACTGGAAGGTCCACGATGTTGCATTCATGGTTGGAGAGTGGGTCTTGCTCTGGGTTTCTCCTATGAACGGTGTTATGCTGTTCGGAGGGAAGGGCAAGCTGAGCCTAAGGTTCATTGGTCTTTTCGAGGTTGGTCCCCAGTTGGTTGGTTTGAGACCGGCGAGGCTAGGTTATTGGGTACGGACTTGGTTCAGGATGCCTTGGAGAAGGTTAAGGTGATTCAGGATAGACTTCATACAACCCAGTCTAAATAGAAGAGTCATGTAGACTGGAAGGTCCACGATGTTGCATTCATGGTTGGAGAGTGGGTCTTGCTCTGGGTTTCTCCTATGAACGGTGTTATGCTGTTCGGAGGGAAGGGCAAGCTGAGCCTAAGGTTCATTGGTCTTTTCGAGGTGTTGCGAGTGTTGGGGAGGTTGCATACGAACGTTCCTTACCTCCCAGCCTAGCAGGATTTCATCCGGTATTTCATGTTTCGATGCTCCGAACGTATCACGGCGATCCGTCCCATGTGTTGGATTTCAGCTCAGTCCAATTAGACTAGGATCTATCTTATTTTGAGGAGCCAGTGGCTATTTTAGACAGGTAGGTCAGAAAGCTCAGATCAAAGAACATTGCTTTTGTGAAGGTTCAATGGAGGGACGGCCGATCGAGGAGGCGACCTGGGAGATCGGGCAAAATATGTGCAGCCGTTATCGTCATCTTTTCACCACTTCAGGTATGTCTCTATGCCCGTTCGAGGACGAATGATTATTTTAAGAGGGGGACGATGTAACGACCCGGCCCGTCGTTTTGAGAGTAATAGCCCTGATCCCCTATTTACTGCTTCTCCCATATCTATTTCTGCTATTATGACTTATCGGGAGGTTTCGTTTTGGGTTTTGGAGTGTTTTGGGATACTTAGTCCCTAAATAGAGGTTTAAGCCTTAGGATTTGGACCATAGTCGGAACTGTGTGAAGACGAATCCAGAATGGAATTCCATCGGTTCCGTTAGCTCCGTTAGGTGATATTGGACTGAGGGGCGTGTCTAGATTATGTTTTCGAGGTCCGTAGCTTATTTAAGCTTGAAATGGCGAAAGTCAAATTTTTGGAGATTTTGACCGGTAGTGGACTTTTTGATATCGGGGTCGGATTCTGATTCCAAAAGTTGGAGTAGGTCCGTAATGTTGAATATGACTTGTGTGTAAAATTTGGGGTCAATCATACTTGATTTGATAGGTTTCGGCGTCAGATGTAGAAGTTTGAAACTTCAAAGTTCATTAGGCTTGAATCGATGTGTAATTTGTGTTTTAGTGTTATTTGATGTGATTTAAGGGCTCGACTAAGTTCATGTGATATTTTAGGACTGGTTGGTATTTTTGGTTTAGGTCCCGGGGACCTCAGGTGAGTTTCAGATGCTTAACAGATCATTTTTGACTTGTGAAGAATTTCAGAATTTTCTAGTTCTCCAGTTGCTGGTTTCCTTCTTCGCGTTCACGAGGGGATTTCCGCGTTCGCGAAGAGGACCTGGTGGCAGGTGGGATTTGTGCTTCACGTTTGCGATGGATGTCCCGCATTCGCGAAGCTCTGAGGTAATGTTTCTATGCGTTCGCGATGAGGTCTCGCATTCGCATTGAGGAAGTTGGTCGACTGAGTCTCCAGGCCATTTTGCCTACGCATTCGCGATGCGGGTTCTGCATTCGCATAGGGTCGAGCTGAGTAACCTTCGTGTTCGCGAGTAGATCATGGCGTTCGCGATAAAGGATTTTGGACGGAAGCAATTTTGTGATTCGCGAACGCGAGGGTGTGGCCGCATTCGCAAAGAAGGGATGCGTGGGCAGTATTAAAGTTTCCAAAACCGAGGGTTGGCAATTTTTATCAAAACTTGAGATAGGGGGCTCGAATTTGGGCGAGCGTTTGATGGATTTTCAGAGATATCGATTGGGTAATGATTCTTAACTCCTTCATGGTTATATCCCACTAATTTATGGTTGATTTCATCATTTAATTTTGGATTTTGGGGTTTAAATTGGGAAATATTTGGAAGAACTTCTTCAACAATGATTTCGAGTTTTGAAAGGGGATTTGTGGTCAGATTGGAGTAATTGTTATATGGTTAGACTCATGAGTGAATGGGTTTTTGTATTTTATGACTTTTACCCGATTTCGAGACGTGGGCCCGAGTCGACCTTTTAGGACAAATTTCGGAATTTTTATGAAAATATTGATTTCATTAATTTGACTAGTCTATTATAGTTGTATTTATGATATGTATTTGTTTTTGGTTAGATTTGGGCCATTCGGAGTCGAATATTCGTGGAAAGGGCATTGTGACTGATTGATTGAGCTTGGTCCGAGGTAAATGGCTTGCCTAACTTTGTGTGGGGGAAATCCCCTTAATATTTGGAACTATTATGATATGTGAGCGCCGTGTACGTGAGGTGACGAGTATGTACACGGGCTAGTTGTGAAAAAACCCGATTTTCTTACTGAGCAACAACCTATTTTCCTTGTAATTTGAGTTATACCATTTTAATGAGTATTAATCTATTTTCATTCTTAATTGAGTTATTCCAATATGTGTAGCTATCCTGTTTAGTCTAATACAACCTGTCTACGTGTCTTAATTGCTTATGTGAACTCTGTGCAGCATGCGTAGTGAATTGCCTGCTTCTTCTTTGACTGGTACTTAGTCTAAATCGTAAGACTTCTTGATGTAGTTGTATTTCTATTGTTTGTACTGCATATTTACTTTGGGACTACGGAACGGTATTCTGGGAGATCCCCCTGTACGACATATTTACTTTGGGACTACAGAATAGTATTTTTGGAGATCCCCCTGTACTGCATATTTACTTTGGGACTACGGAACAGTATTCCAGGAGATTCCCCTGTACTGCATATTTACTTTGGGACTACGGGACGGTATTCCGGGAGATCCCCTCTGTCTTACATATTTACTTTGGAACTATGGAACGGTATTTTCGGAGATCCCCCTGCACATTTACGTTTGGGACTACGAGACGATATCTCGGGAGATCCCCAGTTGTATTTCTGTGTTTTGAGCTATAACCTTCTATGAATTCTTTCTTGTTAAATTTCAGTCTTTATTTTACTACGATATTTCATTCTTGCCTTGCTATAGTATCATATTCCAGTAGGGCCCGCACCCGACCTCTTCACTACTCTACCGGGGTTAGGCTTGGCACTTACTGGGTACCGATTGTGGTGTACGCATGCTACTCTTTTACACATGATTTTCGTGTGCAGATCCAGGTGCTCCTTGTAAGCCACAATATCGGTGAGCGGGGAAAGCTTTGCATACTTCAAGGTTATATCTTCCGCAGACCTCAGAGTCCCCTTCTACTCTTCCACTTGTCCATTATCTTCTATACTTTCTTTTGATAGACTCTGATGTATTGAGATACTAGTGTTTCCTCCCATAGTTTGTGATTCATGATGTTCCGTGTTTTGGTATTGCTGTGTATTTTTGAATAGTTGGTTAAATTTATATATCTTTTTCATTATTCCGCAAAATGTTAGGATTACCTAATTATAGAGACTAGGTGTCGTCACGACGTCATACGGAGATGAAATTGGTTCGTGACAACATGAGAATAAAGTAGTTCCACATACCTACCATCAATGTTTTGAAATACTACGTTGTTGAAGTCGAGCAGAAGATAGTTCCTGATGACGAGCCATTTACCGAGGCTGAGTCAAACTTCACCGATGCAATGTTCTGCTTGAAGAAACACATTGTGAAGGATCAAAAAGATGATGATGTCATGATTAGCAAGAATGAAGAGTTACCGACAA
This sequence comes from Nicotiana otophora, assembly GCA_000715115.1. NCBI lineage: Eukaryota > Viridiplantae > Streptophyta > Magnoliopsida > Solanales > Solanaceae > Nicotiana > Nicotiana otophora. Next base: position 95,813 of record AWOL01S0001222.1, on the reverse strand, counting down.
AATAAAGACTGTTGCTGAGGAGCTATACCCTAACTCAAATAAATCTCATGGAGGGAACACTGTATCTGGCAGCAAGAAAGTAACTTCTGCGCTCCGCTATGTCCCTAAATAGAAGAAAGATGAAAGTGAATCATCTAATCTCCAAACTAACATGCTAAAGGGGTTAACTCTTCCGGTCAAACGAATTGAGGTAGTAAAGTTGTCCTCAATGCCACTTGCAGGGTTTGTGGCCCAAAATCATTTGTAGAATGTGGCACTCCCTTTAAATCGAACAAATGGAGGTTTTTATCATAATGCTTAAAGGCTATTTGCAAAAGCTTCATATAATCCCATTGAGCCGTCAAAATTAGGGAAGCTCCCATCAGAAGCTGCTACGAGGAACCACATGAAGGCTTGGGATATATGCAATCGTCACATGTACACATCTCCATAAGAAGAGAGAGCATCAATTATATCACTGTAGAAGATGAATCTGCCTCTTCTAACAAGCCTTCTATATTTGATCGACTTGGAAAATCAACTGTCCGGACTTCGTTATTTGAGGGATTGGGCCTAAATGAAGGGGAACGAGTTCTAGATAAATTATCAAAGCATAAGATCACCCGCTTCGCCTAAAATCCAGAAGATCTCTAAGGATTTCCAAAGTTTGGTTCCTTCTAGAATGAGGCGACAAACAAAACTTGTGGTTTTATGTAAAGAAGTACTGAAGGTTCTATTTTTGTCTCAAAGGTATGTTCTTATTGATTTAATGTTTATATCACTTGTTAATTTTGTTGCCATTTACCAATTTTCGCTTTCCATTATTTGCTTTATACTTCTATACTGCACATGTTATCTTCTCTAGTGAGTGTCTTGACTTGTTCCTTTCCACTACTCCATCGAGGTTAGTCTTGATACTACTGGGTACCGACCGTGGTGTACTCATACTATACTTCTATACATTTTTGTAGAGATGTAGGTACTTCAGAGGGGTTGCTCTGATGGTAAGCAACCTCCACTTCCAACCAAGAGGTTGTGAGTTCGAGTCACCCCAAGAGCAAGGTGGGGAGTTCTTGGAGGGAAGGATGCCGAGGGTCTATTGGAAACAGCCTCTCTACCTCATGGTAGGGGTAAGGTCTGCGTACACACTACCCTCCCCAGACCCCACTAGTGGGATTATACTGGATTGTTGTTGTTGTTGTTGTTGTAGGTACTTCAGAGTCTGTTGATTGTTAGATAGCAGATCAAATATTGCTGTGGAGACTTCAAGGTATACCTGTCGTCGCGTTCGCAGGCCTCGAAGTCACATTCAGAAGATATTTTTGGAACAATTTATTTCTATTCCCGAACAGTTGTGCTTATAGATTTTCTATTGAACTCAGCAGAGCTTATGAGTTGTACTATTAGTTTTGGGATTTGTTATCTTTGTTTAGTAATATGTTTTTAATATTTAATAGTTGTTGGTTGAAATTTGTCATTAAATGAGATAGTGTTAGGCTTATCGAGTTTTAAAGAGTAGGTGTCATCACAACATCCTATGGAGGGAATTCAGGGTCGTGACAACAAAGTTCAAGTACATCGAAATGGATTCATAGAAAATCAATTCCAGATCAACTTCCACCAAAGCTGCTAATTCCAGGTTCTATGCTGATGTGGAAAGCATCCTCGATGTTACCTTTGGAAGCTTTGTACCAGTTACGAGGAGTAAAACAAACTCATTAGGACAACAAGCACCCCAAGTTCCATCCGCATCAACCCCTATTTTTGGATCTTCATCCTCAAAAGGAGCAAGATCTTCTACAAACACACATGAATGAGGAAGCGATATTGCTGAAAAGATTAAGAAAATTATAGCCCTGCTGGCCCTCTACAGATCGAAGAACTATGCTGTGAACGAGGTTGGTGATACTTCAAGTGAGGGATCCTCCCCACTTACACTGCATAACGTGAGCCTATCAAGGATCAATATATGTGACAATCCATGCTACTCTCCATCATCCACAACAATCATGCAAGCTATGGTGACAAACTCTTAATCTTTGGAAGAGCAGTTGGCAAACTTGATAGAATCAATCGCTACCTCGGCCAAATGCATGCAAAATCAAGATGCTAGAATTGAAAAGATAACAGACATGGAGGGAATCTTGATTGAAGAAGAATCTACCCATGCACCTGGCAATTTCCCAGTAGTTCAAGAGATTTATCCTCCTCCACGACAAATTGCATCCACTAAAGGAATTCCAGTCTCTTCGTAAGGGATGATTCCAATCGGTCAAATGAAGGAGTTCGTTGAAGGAACTATTAAAAATAAGTATGAAGTTGCTGTCAAGTACTCTCTTACATACGCGAAGCCGTATACTGCAAGGATCGATATATTGAAGATGCCTGTTGGCTATCAACCTCCAACGTTTCAACAGTTAGATGGCAAAGGCAATCCAAAGCAACATGTGTCACACTTCGTTGAGACGTGAAATAATGCTGGGACGTATGGAGATTATCTTGTCAAGCAGTTTGTCCGCTCACTAAAAGGAAATGCCTTTGATTGGTACACAGACCTCGAGGCTGGGTCTACTGATAGCTGGGATCAACTAGAGCAAGACTTCCTCAATCGCTTTCATAGCACGAGACATACTGTGAGTATGATAGAACATACAAATACTCGTCAACGAAAGGGTGAACCACTTATCGACTTTAGCAATCATTAGAGTAATGCAAGCCTCAACTGCACAGACAGGCTTATTGAAACATCTAGCATAGATATGTGCATCTAAGGCATGCATTGGGGACTGTGCTACATCTTGAAAGGTATCAAACCTAGCATATTTGAATAACTTGTGACTCATGCCCATGACATGGAGTTGATCATGGCCTGCGCTAGAAATGAAAGGCTTCCTATCTATGAGTCTTACAAAGGGAATGACAAGCAAGAAGTTAGGAAATGGAGCAAGTTTGTACCCAAGTTTGAAAACAAAGAAGCTATGAATGTCATCGCATCACCTGTAGAGTTCACAACGCAGGTGAGCAAGAAGCAGAGTACGAAATCCACTTCTTTTCAAGATAAGGCAAGTGGAAAGTTGACTCTAAAAGAAATGCAAGAGAAGGAGTACCCATTTATTGATTTTGATGTGCCGGCTATTTTCGAAGAACTCCTCGAGTTAAATCTCATTGATCTTCCTTAGGTGAAGCGACCAAATAAAGCTGGGAAAATGAATGACCCACATTACTGCAAATACCATCCATTTGTGAGACACCCTATGGAGAAGCTCTTTGTCTTCAAGGACAAATTTATGGACTTGGCTGGTGAAAAGAAGATCGTGCTTGAAGATGAGAAAGCAAGCGCAAGCCAAGTCTCTATCCCATTTGGCTCATTCAGTCCAGATGAATTATGTAGTTTCAAAGAGAGTAAAGAGAAAGAATTACTGGAGAACAACAAGGTTGAAGTTGATCGGCCTAATGATGATGAAGGTTGGACGTTGGTGACTCGTTGAAGAAGCCACAAAGGAAGCCCGCAAAAAGAATCAAAAGAGCAACCAATAAGAAAAATGATGGTAAAGAGACCAAAGAAATTGAGTCTAGTTAAGCATTTAAAGAAAGCAAAAGTGGAGGTGCACCACACTCAAAAGTCGTGACATCAAGTAATCTTGGAGGAGTTATTGCCTAATTGGTTCAGTGCAAATATTTCCCATGATGTTAGTGAGGCCTTTTGTAGCCATGCTGGCAAAGGGGAAGAAAAGTGTGATTACCTACTGTTGGCACAATCTTTAGAAAAGCTCATCGAGTCAATTCCTCAAGAAGTTAATGCTTGTGAGGAAAACGTTACGTTCATGAATGATGATCTTCTACTAGGTGGCACTCCTCATAATCGCCCATTATACCCGGTTGGCTATATGTTCGATGAAAGGGTAAATCAAATTTTTGTTGATGGAGGATCCTCAATTAACATCTTTCCAATTTGCACTGTGAAAAAACTTTGTATTCCCATAAAAGAACTCTTGGAAAGTCGTGTGATGATTCGAGGATTCAACCAAGGAGGGAAAAGAGCCATAGGCACGATCAGGTTGGGGATCACCATTGAGGATATGCAATCAAGTGCATGGATGCATGTAATTGATGCAAAGACTTCATACAACATATTGCTTGGAAGACCTTGGATACATGAGAATAAAGTGGTTCCATATACCTACCATCAATGTTTGAAATACTACGAGGATGAAGTCGAAAATAAGATAGTTACTGACGACGAGGCATACAATCTCAATGAGCCGTCAAAGTTAGGGAAGGTCCCATAAAAAGCTGATACGAGGCAACCACGTGAAGGTTTGGGATACAAGCAACCGCAACTAGTGCACATCTCCATAAGAAGGGCGAGCAACAATTATATCACTGTAAAAAGATGAATCTTCCACTTCTAAAAAGCCTTTTATCTTTGATCGACTTAGAAAATCAACTGTGAGAACTTCCGTATTTGAGAGATTGGATCAATTAAAGAAGGGGAGCAAGTTCTAGATTAATAATCAAAGCATAATATCACCCGCTTCATCTAGAATCCAGAAGATCTCTAAGGATTTCCAAAGTTTGGTTCCATCTAGAATGACACGACAAACAAAATTGGGGTTTCATGTAAAGTGGTACTGAAGGTTCTATTTTTGGTTCAAAGGTATGTTCTTATTGCTTTACTATTTATATCACATGTTAATTTTGTCGCCATTTACCAATTTTTGCTTTCCATTATTTGCTTTATACTTCTATACTGCACAAGTTATCTTGTCTAGTGAGTGTCTTAGCTTGTACCTCGTTACTACTCTACCCAGGTTAGTCTTGATACTTACTGGGTACCGACCGTGGTGTACTCATACTAAACTTCTGCACATTTTTGTGCAGATTCAAGTACTTCAAGGTATACGTGCCGTCGCGTTCGCAGGCCTCAGGGTCACATTCAGAAGTTATTTTTGGTACAATTTATTTCTATTCATGAGCAGTTGTTCTAAGTGATTGTCTTGTGAACTCAGTAGAGCTTATGACTTGTACTACCAGTTTTGGGATTTGTTTTGAAATTTCTATTTCAAATTTAATAGGTTTTGGTTGAAATTTGTACTTAATTCGGTTAGTGTTAGGCTTACTAGTCTTAAAGACAAGGTGCCAGCACGACATCCTACAGAGGGAAATTGGGGTTGTGACACCAAAATTCAAGTACATCGAAATGGCTTCAAAGCAAATCAACTCTAGATTAACTTCCACCAAAGCTGCTAATTCCAGGTTCTATGCTGATGTGGAAAACATCCTGGATGTTACCTTTGGAAGCTTTGTACCAATTACGAGGAGCAAAGAAAGCTCATTCGGACAATAAGCACCCCAAGTGCCGTCCACATCAACCCTTGTTTTAGGATCTTCATCCTCAGAAGGAGCAAGCTCTTCAACAAAACACACCTGAAGGAGGAAGCGATATTGCTAAAAAGATTTAGAAAACTCTAGCTATGCTGTACCTCTACATATCCAAGAACTCTGTTGTGAATGAGGTTGGTGATACTTCAAGTGAGGTATCCTCCCCACTTACACCACACAACGTGATCCAATCAAGGATCAATCTATGTGACAATCCATGCTACTCTACATCATCCACAACAATCATGCAAGCCATGGTGATAAACGCTTCATCTATGGAAGAGCAGTTGGTAAACTTGATGGAAGCAATCACTACCTCGACCAAATGCACGCAAAATCAAGAAGCTAGAATTGACAAGATAACAAACAGGGCGGGAATCTTGATTAAAGAAGAATCCACTCATGCACCTAGAAAGCTCCAAGAAGTTCAAGAGATTGATCCTCCTCCACGACAAGTTGAATCCACTAAAACAATTCCAATCTCTTCAAAAGGGATGATTCCAATCGGTCAACTGAAGGAGTTCATCGAAGGAACTATTAAAAATAAGTATGAAGGTATTGTCAAGTCCTTTCATACATACGCGAAGTCGTATACTGCAAGGAGTGATATGTTGAAGTTGCCTGCTGGCTATCAACCTTCAAAGTTTCAATAGTTTGATGGCAAAGGCAATCCAAAGCAACACGTGGCGCACTTCGTTGAGACGTGAGACAATGCTGGGACTTATGGAGATTACCTCGTCAAGCAGTTTGTCCGATTACTAAAAGGAAATGCCTTTGATTGGTACATAGACCCCAAGGCTGGGTCTATTGATAGCTGGGATCAACTAGACCAAGACTTCCTCAATCGCTCTTGTAGCACAAGACGTACCGTGAGTATGATAGAACTTACAAATACTCGTCAATGAAAGGGTGAACCCGTTATTGACTTTATCAATAATTGGAGGAATGCAAGCCTCAATTGTAATGACAAGATTACTGAAGCTTCTAACCTAAAGATGTGCATCCATGGAATGCATTGGGGATTGTGCTACATCTTGCAAGGTATCAAACCTAGCAAATTTGAAGAACATGCTACTAGTTCCCAAGACATGGAGTTGAGCATGGCCTCGTTACAAATGAAAGGTTGCCTATCTATTAGCCTCCAAGAGGGAACGATAAGCAAGACGTCAGTAAATGGAGAAAGTTTGTACCGAAGTCTGAAAACAAAGAAGCTATGAATGTCAACGCATCACTTCTGAAGTTCACAATGAAGGTGAGAAAGAAGAAAAGTATGAAATCCACATCTTTTCAAGATAAGCCAAGTGGAAAGTTGACTCTAAAAGAAATACAAGAGAAGGAGTACACGTTTATAGATTCTGATGTGCCAGCTATTTTTGAAGAACTCCTCGAGTTAAATCTCATTGAGCTTCTGGAGATAAAGCGACCAAATGAAGCTGGGAAAACGAATGACCCAAATTACAGAAAATACCATCGACTTGTGAGCCACCCTATGGGGAAGTGCTTTGTCTTCAAGGACAAAGTTATGGACTTGGCTCGTAAAAAGAAGATCGTGCTTGAAGATGTGAAAGAAAGCGTAGAACAAGTCTCTATCACCTTTGGCTCATTCGGTCCAGATGAATTATGTAGTTTTAAATAAAGTAAAGATGAAGAATTACTGGAGAACCACAAGGTTGAAGTTGATCAATATGATGATGAAGCTTGGACGTTGGTGACTCATCGAAGCCGCAACAAAGGAAGCCCACAAAAGGAATCAAAAGAACAACCAACAAGGAAAATAATGGTAAAGAGACCAAAGAAATTGAGTCTAGTTAAGTGTTTAGCAAAAGCAAAAATGGATGTGTACCACTCTCAAAATACACGACAACAAGTGACCTTGGAGGAGTTCTTGACAAATTGGTTCCGCATAAAGATATCCCATAATGGCAGTGAGGCCTTTTGTTGCCATGCTGGGAAAGTGGAAGAAAAGACTGATGACCTAGCGTTGGCACCATCTTCAAAAAACCTCATCAAGTCCATTCCTTAAGAAGTTAATGCTTGTGCAAAACAACTTACATTCACGAATGGCGATCTACTACTAGGTGACACTTCTCATAACCGCCCATTATACCTGGTTGGATATATGCGCGATGAAAGGGAAAACCAAATTTTGGTTGATGGTGGATCCTAAATGAATATCTTGCCAATTCGCACTGTGAAAAACTTGGTATTCCCATGAATGAACTCTCGTAAAGTCGTGTGATGATTCAAGGATTCAACCAAGGGGGGCAAAGAGCCATAGGAACGATCATGTCGGGGATCACCACTAAATATATGCCATCAAGTGCATGGCTACATATGATCGATGCAAAGACTTCATACAACATCTTTCTTGGAAGGCCTTGGATACGTGAGAATAAAGTGGTTCCATATACATACCATCAATGTTTGAAATACTACGAGGGTGAAGTCGAGAAGAAGATAGTTGCTGATGATGAGCCATTGACCGAGGCTGAGTCACACTTCGCCGATGCAAAGTTCTACTTGAAGAAATTAATTGTGAAGGATCTAAAAGCTGATGATGTTATGAATAGAAAGAATGACGTGTCCACAAGTAAGAGAGCTGAGGTGGTTGCCGACAAAACCAACGATTTTTCTAAGGAGGTATACCCTAACTCAAATAAATCTCATGGAGGGAACATTGTGTCTTATGGAAAGAAAGTAACTTCTACGCTTCTCTATGTCCCTAAAAAGAAGAAAGATGAAGGTGAATAATCTAATCTCCAAACTAACATGATAAAGGGGTTAACTCTTCCGGTCAAACAAATTTTAGCAGTAAAGTTGTCCTAAATGCCACTTACAGGGTTTGTGGCCCAAAATTATTTGCAGAATGTGGCACTCCCTACAAATCAAACGAATGATGGTTTTGATCATAATGCTTACATGCTATTTGCAAAAGCTGCATACAATCCCAATGAGCTGTCAAACTTAGGGAAGCTCCCATTAGAAGCTGCGACAAGGAAACCAGGTGAAGGTTTGGGATACAAGCAACCATCACCAGTGCGCATCTCCATAAGAAGGGCGAGCAAGTATTATATCACTGTAGAAGATGAATCTGCCGCTTCTAACACGTCTTCTATCTTTGATCGACTTTGAAAATGAACTGTGAGGACTTCTGTATTTGAGATATTGTGTCCATTAAAGAAGGGGAACGAGTTCCAGAGAAATTATCAAAGCATAAGATCACTCGCTTCGCCTAGAATCCAGAAGATCTCTAAGAATTTCCAAAGTTTGATTCCTTCTAGAATGAGGCGACAAACAAAACTTGTGGTTTCATGTAAAGAAGTACTGAAGGTTCTATTTTGGCTCAAATATGAAGTCTTGATTTTTAAAATGAAAAATTATTGAAGTGATAATCTTTGTTGTGACTTTTAGGTTCTATTTTTGGCTCTTTGATTCATTCAATAGTCTTTTAGGCTATATGTGATTTTCTTTGGGTTCATTGGTTTTAATTAGATTTTTTATTTATATGTCACTCGAGTTTGCTTGTGCCATGTGTGGTGAGATTTATTGTGAGTTCTTTTACATTATTTGTAGTCTAGAACTTGCCCGAAATGTGCTTCAAGGCGAAATCCTAGACTAACTTGGTTTGAAGAATGATGTTTGGCTTCTTTGGACCGTTGTTGTGCCTTAAATTTCCTATCCTTGCATATTTTCCCTAGTCAGTCCCTTTTGAGCCTTTAAACTTTTTCTTTGGCAACCATGTTACAAGATTTAACCCTTCTTCTTTATTGATCTATCTTTTGTCATCCTACCTCTCTACGTACTTTGAAAGTGTAAAACATAGGCTAAAAGCCTATGTTTGGGGTTGAAGGTTGGAAAAGTTATGATGTGGAAGTTACTTAAAAGGTGAAAGGTAATAAAAAAAATAGCGGAACCTTCCTTGATATTTGAAAACATATGAGTAAGAAATAAGAAAAAGAAATAAAAAAATAAGGAGTTGGAATAAAGCGAAGATTAGGTGTGGAATGAAAAGTGAAGAAAGGATGGAAACAGTTTTTGAAGGAAGTTGCTTTAATTGTTGCAAATTGTAGTGCTTAGGGAGGTTTTGAGTCACTCTTATACAAATTGTGCCCTGCCTTAACCAAAAATCTACATAACAATCCTTTAAGTCCTACTTGATTTTCAACCAAGTGTGTCTACATTAGTGGAGAAATACATGAACGGAAAGCCTATGGCCTACTTATGTGCATTTGAATATCTTTGTGTGTGTGAGAGAAAGAGAATTAATTCTTTTCATTTGATATCCCATTTGTGTTTAAATTGTAATTTATAAGTTTGGATTCTCTCTTAAATATGAGGGCACATGCAATTTTGGGTTGTGAACTTAATCCAATCTCAAATTGTGAGGAATGAACAAAAGAAAATTGTTTGTGAGAATGAGGCAGATTTTGAAGCTTTAGTATCATGACTTGGTTGTTACTTTGATTAAAGTGGTGTTTGAGCACTCGAATTGAAATGAAATTTGTGAGAAGTAGTTGGTGATTCATATGTTTTGGATTAATTGTTGGTACCAACCAAAGTCACTAGATTGTGTTTAATTTTAACTTTTTTAACTTGAAATGATGCTTGGTATGCCATTGAGCATAATTGATGATTTTATTGAAGGATGTTCTTAGTTGTTGAATTTCTTGAGTAAAAGCAATAGTTTAAGTTTGGGGGTTTGATAAGTTGGTATTTTACCAACTTATCGCTTCTTGATACTTAGGCTTTTGCATGATTTTGTTGAGAAACTAAGGCATTTGTTGAGGTGTATTGGCATATTTCAGGTATCAAGTGATTTAGAGAAGATACAAAAGAAATCAAGTCAAAATGAGAAAAAAGGACTACTGCCGGTTAATTCTCTTCGCGATCGCCAAGATTCATATGCGATCGTGGAAGTCCAGGAAAATACACATCGCGAACGCGTGGCCGTTTCTGCGAATGTGATGAAGAAAGCTGATCAGCGGTTGTGAAGTGTCCTACGGAATGCAATGTTTTGTTTGCAATCACGATTCTTTGCAGGATTACTCTGGCCATTCACAAGTCTGGGCATAAATCGGGGCAGTTTTGGTATTTCACGTTTTTGACCCCCAAACCATTTAATACATGACCTAGCTCATTTTTGGCAGACCTTTGGCTTAATTTTCAGTCTCTTGACTAGATAAGACAAGTTTTGGAGCTAGGGTTCTTGCACACATACTTGGGTCTTGAAGATTTGAAGCTTTTAGTCGAGAATTTCTTACCCATTTATGTTCATTTCTTCATTTTCTTACTTTGTAATGAATATCTAAGTGTGTAGTATTTTTTCCAATAATTGAATCTTGTTTATGGGAATATTCATATTTAAAGTGTGGATTAAATAACTTGTTGTGCTTATGTATTGAACAATATTTATTTATATTGAAGTGAGTTATTATTTCTTTAATTATTCTTGTTCTTTAATGATTCCAAAGGGATTATCTAACCCTAGGACTCGCCCATTAACTTCAAATTAATTTTGGAAAAGATAATTTGCGATTGAGAAAGATTAATTAGCAAGAACTTGAGGCGTTAACCCTCATTTTATACATTCTACCTAGGGATAGGATTGAAGTATTTGTAGCCATATTCGGGTGTGCTTAATCTCTTAATTATTTTAGGGATAATTCAATTAGGAAGTGGAAGCTAATAAAGAATTATTACCCGAAGCTAATTAACATAAACTCGCTCATATCTGTAAAATCGTGAAATACGTTGGATCGTTACTTGAGTTTAATTTTCCTTATAGCTATGCTTGTACCCATTGATCATTTTACTTTCTTTCTAGGTTAGTTTAGATTTTTGCATTTAGACATAAATATTTTCTCAAAACCCTTTTAAGTGCTTGGCTTAGCATAATAAGTGACAATTCTATTATATGCCTAATCACCTACCTATTGTTCTCTGTGGGATTCGACCCCAACTCATAGTTGGGTATATTATATTGCATGTGACCGTGTCCATTTACTTTTTAGTAGTGGATTTGGACGTCATCATGGTCTACACTAAGGAACATGACAAAGACGAAGAAAGTGTGGGTTCTTTGTATCATGTTACTACACAAGGCGAGAATGGTATTTCATCTCTAATGGAGGATGATGAGAAACTAGAGGATGTTTCACCGTGTTATCATATATCCTTCAATGATGGGGACCCTCAATAAGATGAAGATGAAAAAGATGCTCCACCTGAACTTGAAGAAGGGGTGAAGACAACAGTTGGTGCCTTAAAAGAAGTTAGCCTTGGGGTTGATGAAGAGCCAAGACCCACCTACCTAAGTGATTTACTAGATGTTGATGAAGAAAGAACTTATGTTGAATTTCTCAATGAGTTTAGGGATGTCTTTGCTTGGAGTTATAAAGAGATGAGTGGCTTGGACCCGAATGTAGCAGTCCATTACCTCGTAGTCAAGAATGGCACGCCTCCCGTTAAGCAAGCTCAAAGGCGCTTTAGGCCGGATTTGGTTCCCCTGATTGAAACTAAAGTTAACAAATTAATCGAAGATGGCTTTATTTGTGAAGTTAAATACCCAACATCGGTTTCAAGTATTGTCCCCGTAAGAAAGAAGAATGGCCAAATTCGAGTGTGTCGACTTTAGGGATATCAAGAATGGATGCCCTATGGATGAATTTTCGCTTCCTATTCTAGAGCTTATGATTGATGGTACCACTAGGTACGAGGCAATATCATTCATTGATGGTTCTTCGGGCTATAACCAAATTTGCATAGCGCCAAAATATGAAGAGCTTACTGTATTTCGTACCCCAAAGGTTATTAATTGCTACAAGATAATGCCTTTTGGATTGAAGAATGTTGGTGCTACTTACCAAGGAGCTATGTAGAATATCTTTGATGACCTTCTCCACAAGAATGTCTAATAATATGTTGATGACTTGGTGGTAAAATCAAGAAAGTAGAGCGACCACTTAAAATACTTGTGAATGGTGTTTGAGTTGCTCCGGAGATACTAACTTAGGATGAATCCATTGAAATGTGCCTTTGGAGTTACTTCTGGAAAGTTTCTTGGTTTCATTATTTGGCATCGAGGGATCGAAATTGATCAAGCCAAAGTGGATGCCATTTTGAAAATGCCTGAGACTCGGGATATTCATGAATTGAAACGTATGCAAGAAAAGATAGCGTACCTTAGGAGATTCATTTCAAACCTAACTGGGAGGTGCCAACCATTCATTCGCCTCATGAAGAAAGGCGATCCTTTCAAATGGGACCAAGCTTGTAGAAATGCCCTTGAAAGTATAAAAACTTACTTGATGAAGCCTCCAGTTTTGGCAGCCCCTATACCTCGGATGTCGTTGATACTATACATTTTGGCATAAGAAAGGTTTGTTGGAACACTGTTGGCCCAAGAAAATAGTGAAGGGAAAGAAAACTCCCTTTACTACTTGAGCAGGATGATGAAACCAAACAAGCTGAATTATTCGCCAATCGAAAAGTTATGTTTGTCCCTAGTCTTCTAAATTTAATAGTTGAATCACTACTTTCAAGCTCATGTCGTTCGTGTTGTTTCTAGGGCAAATTCCATCAAGTTTGTAATGTCAAAACCAGTCCTGAGCGATCGACTAGCAAGATGGTACCTCCAATTTCAACAATTCGAGATTGTGTATGTTCCTCAACAGGATATAAAAGGACATGCTTTAGTAGACTTTGTGATATACCTAATGGTTGGGAGCTAACTGATGAACTACCTGATAACGACACAATGGTTGTTGAAGTACAACCTCCATGGAAGATGTACTTTGATGGTGCTGCACATCATGGAGGAGCAGGTGCTGGCGCATTATTTGTCACTTCTCAAGGGGAATTTCTGCCTTACTCATTCACTTTGACACAACTATGTTCCAACAATGTTGCTGAGTATCAAGCATTAATACTTGGGCTTGAAATGGTGTCAATATGAAGCAGTTTCGATTGCAAGTCTTTGGTGAGCCTCAGTTAGTGAACAACCGGGTTTTAGGTAGTTACAAGGTCAAGAAACCTAAACTACACCCATATCATGATTATGCTAAGAAATTAATGGGGTGGGTCGGTGACGTGACTACTCAACATGTGCGTAGGAAAGAAAACAAGAAGGCTGATTCTTTAGCTGCCCTAGCTTCATCGTTAACCCTGCCTAATCAAGCACAAGTTACTATCTGCCATAAACGGGTAGTACCGCCGCCAAAGGATGATGAAAGTGAAGAAAATGAACTAGAGCATCTTGTGGCCGTTTTTGAAGATGAGAAGGAAGAATGGCTACAACCCATTATTGATTACTTAAGCTATGGGATACTCCTAGAAAATCCGAGGAGAAGGACTGAAATCCACCGGCATGCACCTCGCTTCCTTTACTATAAGGATACTCTATATAGAAGATCATTTGAGGGAGTAGTCTTGAGATGATTAGGGTAAGATGAAGCACTCCAAGATTTGCAAGAAGCACATTCTCGGGGTATGTGGATCACACCAGTCTGGACCAAAGCTCCACTTCTATATAAAAAGTATGGGATATTATTGGCCAACGATGGTAAAAGATTGCTTGGTCTACGCTTGAATATGCAAGGCTTGCCAATTCCTTGCAAATTTTATTCATCAGTCTCCTGAAGTGCTACATTCGACTGTTGCATCATGGCCATTTGAATCTTGGGGACTAGATGTTGTTGGACCATTGCCAAAATCCTTTATGGACACTTATACATCTTGGATGCAACTGACTACTTCTCAAAATGGGCTGCAGCTGTTGCTCTTAAGGAAGTAGAGAAGGAAAATGTTGCAAAATTCATCCAAGTAAGCATAATTTATCGATTTGGTATTCTTCGTTACCTAATAACGGATAATGGCATGCCGTTCGACAATAGGTTGATGAATAATATTTGTGATCTTTTTGTATTTAAGCAATGTAACTCTTCTATGTATAATGCTGCCGCCAATGGTCTAGCTGAGGCGTTCAATAAGACTCTATGCAACTTGTTAAAGAAAGTCGTCTCAAAATCCAAACAAGATTGGCATGACCGTATAAAAGAAGATTTATGGGCATATAGGACAACTCACCGCACGCCAGCACAAGAAAGTCCTTATTCACTCGTCTATGGAGTTGAAGACGTTTTCCCACTCGAGCAGCAAATACCTTTATTACGATTAGCCGTTTAAGAAGAGATCACTGATGAAGAAAATGCCCAAATTCAGTTAGTAGAGTTCGAGGATCTTGATGAGAAGATGATGGAAGCTCCACAGAGTCTTGAATGTTATCATGCTCGATTATCTCGCACCTTCAATAAAAGAGGTCGACCCAAGATCCTTTCAAGTAGGAGACCAAGTCCTTGCCATGCGAAGACCCATTATTACTTCCTATAAACCTATAGGGAAGTTCACTTCAAAATAGGATGGGCCATATGTCGTGCAAGAAGCCTATTCAAGTGGAGCCTACAAGCTGGTTGATTCAGATGGCATGAGAATCGGCCCTATCAATGGCAAGCTTTCGAAGAAGTATCATCCTTGAAGTTGTAATGCTCCTGGAAGCATGAGCCTAAATTGCATGTCATGAAGCTCTTCGAATTTGAGCAAAATCTTCAGGTTGTAAAGCTCCTCAAAATATGGCTTCAATTGCAAATCACTATGTTTGTTAATGCAAGAGCATACACTGCATGCTACTCCTGGCCCGCAAGAGTAAAAACAATTTACGACCCCCCCCAAAAAAAGTCTGCTAGGTTGAAAACCTCGAAAGAGGCAGATTATGGAAAAGTTAGGACATAAAAAGAAACCCATTTTGAACTATGGTATGACTTGATCCTCTTCACCGAGGTACGTAGGAAACTTGGAGTTTCATTCTAAGTTCAGTCACATGAGTTCAAAAAATACATAGTGTCCCAATCGTTGTTCAAATGAAGTATGGTGGAATGTAATTTATTCAATCAACACTTGAAAATTGAGCCAAGATACCATTGTTCTGTTAAACTTTGGATCCCATTTGATTTAAAGAGGGCAGGCCGCTATGGTAAATTGGTGTCTTCAACAAAATAATTATAGTATTTTGGGAGGCTATAAGGTATTTACATTGAATTCTGGGGATTATCTATGTCTTCATGTTCACATAACTTTCAAGTTTGTTGGTCTTCATACCCGGTCACTGCCCTATGAATAAGGGGAAGTGAAAAGAAGCATCAAAAGGGAACACAAGTATAAGAAGAAAGATTTCTTGGAACAACGTTTCAAACCCAGTGAGACTTGAAACTAAAGATATTTTTGAGAATGGAGATCTTTAATTTTGATTGATAGCAAGAAAAATGTCTTGTGATCCCGAGGTTTCTATACCAAAACATAAAGGTTTTGGCGAAGTAACGCCAATTCGGAACTGTCAATATATCAAAATATGAAGTTGATTTTGAAATACTATTTGAAACTACCCTTAAGGTATTAAATACTACATTTTGGATATATTTTAGATTTTGAAATCTTGTTTTCTATAAATAAAACGATTTGTAATTTCAACGTTCTTACATCAAGATATAAAATATTTTGTGAAGTCACGCAAGTTTGAAATCGTCAGCGTGTCGGTATTTTACGTTGAATGCGAAATTTTATCGGAAACTATCCTTAAGGTATTAAATCTTGAAACTTGGATAAGGTTTATATTTTGAAGTTTTGTTTCCAATGTATCAAACGGTTTGTGATTTAGATATCCCTACACTAAGATACAAATATTTTTTTGAAGCTACACAAATCTGAAACTATCAACATGTCAGAATTTAAAGTTTGTTTCAAAATAATATCTGGTACGATTCTGAAAGTGTTTGATTCCGAATTTTGGATATGTCTTAGGTTTCGAAGTCTAGTTTCCAAAAAATCAAACGGTTCATAATTTCAATGTTTTTGATGAGACTACGCAAATCTGAAATTGGCAGCTTAGTGCAATATAAAGTTAGTTTCAAAATATTGTCTGGGACGATTCTGAAATTGTTTGATTGCGGATATTGGATACGAGTTATATTTTAAAGTTTAATTTCTATGAAATCAAATGGCTCATATTTTTGACATTCTCACATTGAGATATATCCTTCCTACGGTAAAGCTACAAAGGTGAAGAACAATATTATCTTCAAAGAAAAAGGAGGACGTATCTTCAAATACAGAGAACTTCGAGACATGAACGACAACAATGTTTAAAAGAGAGCCAAATTCTATTACGTAGACATCAATGCATCGTCCTAAGCAAGAAATTATTGATATTGATCCAGAAAAGGGAAACATCAATGAAAACGCGTAATATAAAGTAAAACATATGGAGTTTTCATTTCCAAGAATAGTCGCTAGTTAACCAAATGTAAGAATAAAAAATAAAAGGCAAATAAAATACTCTATATACGCTAATCTAAACACAACTTGTAATTGACCAAGTCTTTAAGGGGGGCCTCTAAGTGTTGTTGCTTCGTCTCCATGTCAGCCAAGTCATCCGCAGTCACCAAGGAAATATCAGAACATCTACGGTACTTCTCTTCAATCACTTCAGCCTCTTTCTTGGTAGCATCTCAGAGAGCTCTTATCTGTTTCACCTTCTCCTTAGCCTCTTTGAGAGATTGACTGGTGACATGCAATTCATCGACCTTCTCCCCTTTTTTAGTCAAGACAATATCAAGATGTTCCATGGCTTTTAAAAATAGCTCTAATATTTCAACGTCCACATCCTTGTCAAAAAGAATTGATTGTGCCTCGTCATATGAAGTGGCAAGCTTAAAGAAATACTTCAATAGGTCTTTTAGAGGGGAAATATCCATACCTATTCCATCTATCTCCTCAAGAATCACTTGGATCTGGAATTGAAGAGAAGAAGCATTTTCTACAGTAAGGTCGGAGAGTTTGGCATGAATTTTAGCCCAGACATTCAAGATGAAATCCTTGCGTAGAGTTAAGGCAACCTTTCTTCCGTCAAAGATAGACATCACTGGTTCTAATCGTTGGTGATAATTACGCCCCGATTTTGCTTTAAGAGTAGGAATGGAAGTCGCCTCTAGGTCTGACTTAGATATTGGAAGTGATTTCCTCAAGTCCGGATCAGCGACAAATTTGCTTTGGTGTGATGCTATTGAAATACGATCACTGTTTGGCTGCATAGAAAACAATAGGTAGATGGTTAGTGAAATTACTTGTATATTATAAGAGAATATGACAGTTTTAAGCATTACCTCTTTAATGACGGTCAATGTCCTTAAAGCACTGCCAATACTATCAGTAATCTCGACTACACCCAAATCAATGTCTCCTTTTTTGTTTGAATATGGCTTCACCCGCTTGAAGTTTTGATCTCCATGACTACTATCACTCTGACTTTGGGATATGCATTTGTTGGAGGTAGGGACAACAATGCCTAAAGGAAAGGAACCCTCATTGACTTGATGAGCTTGAGAAGGTCCCTTCTTTTCTTGAACTTCTTTATATGGACGTCCTTTCATGTCGCGTGGTACACAACAGTGATTGGCCCAACAAAAATCACATAAGATTATAAATAATCTTCAAGAAAGCTCCCATGCACTCTTGTCAACCAGGATCTGTACTATGATGAAAATATATTTTTTGCCGTAGATATAGCCGGGGGAAAGGTCGACCTCGAGTTGGGGGAATTATATGACACAAAAAAATATGAGTCCTTCTTCTAATGAGGCGCTACGAAGGTCATTTAACAAAATACCAGGCTTAGTCTGATAAAATCAAAATTGATGGCTGAATCAATGTGGACTATATGGTTCAAGAATGAAAGAGTTCCCATACCTTAAAGGGAGATAACTAAAATGGATACCCATACAATAATTGACTTTTGATTCCGATGCTTTATCCGCTTGATGAATGCGTTTTCTTGCATTTGTATGATCCAAATACGTTGTAGTTCCTTCCACGGAATATGCCACCAACAATGGAACATATGGTCCTTTTCGAAGTATTTCCTAAAGTAGTGAGCAAGCCAACCATATATATAATGAATGGGAAAAAGGATTTTTGATATGCTCGAGCTGCGAGGACTTGGAGATCTTGTTCAAGCCATAGTATATGCTCTCTAGAACTGGGATTACAAGGCTAGATTTCCATCTATATGCTATCATGTCTCGGGTTGAATGAAATCAACATCTTGAGAGGGAATTACAAATGCACATAACCAACAAGATAAGAATGCCGCCAGATATGCGCCTTCTCTCTTTTAATGTCAAACCCCAAGAATATCCAAATATCGTAGCATCCGAACTAGACCATGCAACCATTTATGGTATAACTCTAGTGGGATTGTGCGTTGACTTCAAACGGGTAGATTTTTTCTCCCTCCTTATTGGAGCAGGTTTATATCTCAAGTCCCTCTTGCACCAACATTCAATCCACTTGCTAATGAGACCTTTGGAACATGACTCTCCTCTTCTTGAAGATGGTTAAAGGTGGTAAATGGGTATCTACAAGCTCGAGGAATAAATATTTCATTCTTCTCATTAACACAAGTGATTTAGATAGCTTCATGCACAACTTCTTCGTAGGGAGAACCTCTAATAGGTAAACTGCCACTGGTATGTAAATCCCACATAGATATTGATAGTTCTGTGGCTGATGTAAGTAAGGTATTTGTTGTGGGACACCAAGCCTCATGAAATGCTAGCAAGATATTTGAATTTTTATCATATGTAAAAAACGAAGCACAGACGGCATCATAAATTCTTGTTGTCACAAAAGCCCGTGGACTTCTACCAAGTATGTCTTCAGCCCATTCCTAATATCCCGGGATATGATAATATTCACTATCAATTCTCAAAGTATCTCCCCGACGTATCTCCATTTGAATCATACGCCGTCCTAGGCAAGGAAGGGTACTCGCGATATTGAGTTTTCATTGGTAAGGAGTCTGAAGAGACCACGGTTTAGTTGGCTTTTGGTTGTGCTCTGAAGTACAATCTACCATATGGAGGGAATTCTGCAGAGGTAGCCACAAATTTGCATATCGACTAACTAGTGGAGTGTAAGTCAACAACTTGGTTATAACCCTTCCATTCTTAGAATCAGTTATGAGATACTTGCGCTTGGAGGATGGGGATGTTTATTCTTTGAAGAGAACCATCTCTTCAAAACTGTATAAGCGAAAAAACAATTGGTAAATATTAAGTCAATGACAATTGACAAAAGGAGAATAAAATTCTAGTCATTTGTGCTTTAGGCAAATTTCTATATGCAATTAAGAAATTGTTTCCTTCTATATGCTATCATGGGTTTAATCTTCTATATGTTGATATGTATTTGTCCGTCTATATAGTGATGTTTATTTGTCTGTCTATATGGTGATGTAGATTTTTCTATCTATATGGTGATGTGGATTTGTCCATCTCTATGATGATGTAGATTTATCTGTCTATATGGTGATGTGGATTTGTCATCTATGTATTGAGATGTATTTGTCCTTCGATACGTTGCGAGGGATTTCGCCTGCTATATATTGTTGAGGATTTGATCATCTATATGTCGTGATGAATTTATCCTTCTATGGAACGTCATTAAGTTGCCCGTCAACTTAGCACTGAACGACTTCTCTCTTCTTGGCCTACGAAAAACAAAAAGAATATAAAAACACAGAAGAAATAAATTCTCATGTCGATGATGAACTGGCTTGAGCGCAATACGAACTGATAATACAATTAAAAAGCACGTTGCTTTATATAGATAGCAAAGTATTAGCACCACTCTAGTAATCACCGCGTCCCGATGTACTTGGAAATGCACATGAAATGCAGAGTATAGTATGAATACAACCCACCAAATGTACTTAATAAGTAAAGGACTAACCTTAGGTTGCAAACAGTGACGAGGTTAGAAAGATACAGTCCGAATTAAAATAATGACAACACAAATTTAATAAAGATAATGACAGTAATAACTCAAATAAACTTCCATATTCAGCTCGTTCACAATACATAAATTTAGGCATGCTTTCTAGTTCAACAATGTAAGCCCAACACTTATAAAATGTGCCAAGTACAACTAGCATGAGGAATGTTACATCTCTATGCCTACATGTCAAATGTAATGTATCACAGTGACAATCACAGGTACTCACACTCTCGGAGTACTCAATTTATCTTTCTCAATTCCCACCAATCACACACAATCACTCAACACTGTACAAGTGGCTGGCATCAATGCCACTCACCAAAGCACGTGTATATAAATTGCTGTGCCTGCACTCACTGCTGGTATGTCACATTCTGGACGAGAAGAGCTTGTCTAAGCATTAATATAAAGCCTATAAGGCCTGCTGCGACCTGCATCCCAATCCACAATAATACATAAGCCAATAAGGCCCATTGCGGCTCACAACCTGCTCCAAAATAACAGTCACAAATTCGGCTCTCAGGACCAACTCAGTCATCAATCTCTCTAGTCTCACGGGCTCACAAGTCGCATACTACTCAGCACAAACAATGATAACATGATGTAACAGTAAATGATAACATAGACTAAGATATCATATGCAAATGAATAAACATG
Organism: Nicotiana otophora; assembly: GCA_000715115.1. Classification (NCBI taxonomy): domain Eukaryota; kingdom Viridiplantae; phylum Streptophyta; class Magnoliopsida; order Solanales; family Solanaceae; genus Nicotiana; species Nicotiana otophora. The sequence continues at coordinate 74,912 of AWOL01S0001222.1, read as the reverse complement.
ACTGAGTACATATTTGAAGTTTAAGAAAATAACTCAACAATAAACATAACCACAGTGGGTCTCAACAGAATAAGCACATAGCCTAAACATGATTTGTAACATGAATGACAACTCATGTACTCTAACACGTAGGAATTACATGGATAAAAAAAGACTAGATAAATACACAACACCACAAAATTCAACCGAGTCATAATTACCACGGTGCACGCCCACACGCCCATCACCTAGCATGTGCGTCACCCCAACACCAACCATATAACACGTATTCCATGGATTCATACCTTCAGTACCAAGATTAAAAATGCTATCAACCTCAAAGTGCGCAACTCAATGCTCCAACAAACCCTTGAAATCGGGAATCGGCCTCCGAACGACTCGAATCTAATTACAAACAAATTAATATAATTAATACAAGCTATAGGAATCGATCCCATATGCTGAAGCTAAATTCTTTAAGCAAATTCAAAAAGTCAACTCTGGGTCCATGCTTCGGAACCCAAAACAATTCACAAATTCCGAACACCTATTCAATAACGAGGCCAACCATACCAAAGTCAACCTATTTCGACCATAAATCGAACCTGAAATCCTTAAATCTTACTCTCTAATACATAAACCACAAATCCCACAAATTTCACCTAAAAACACATAATCTAGGTGGGAAAATCAATGAGGATTCAATATTAATGAGTAACAGTGATCAGAAGTTGCTTACCTCATGAATTATGGTGAAATCTCTCTCAAATATTGCCACTACCCGAGCTTCTAAAGTCCAAAAAGGAGAAAAATATCCAAACCATCGCTTTTAACATTCTGTCCAGCATTGTCACTTCTGCAGGCTCACCAGCCACATCTACGACTTCGTTTTTGCGGAAATTCCTTTGTTACTGCAAAATTTCATTGACTTTCTTGACCAGCCACTTCTGCGGCAAAATCCTGCTACTGCTGTCCATGGTCCGCTTTTGACACAACAACCTCCCCGTCCAAATCTACTTATGCGACCACCTACTCGCATCTGCACGCTCGCAGGTGCAGAAAAAACCTCGCACTGCGACCACTGCCCAGCCTTGCCAACCTTTGCTTCTTGGCTGCTTCTGCGACTCCACACCTGCGGCCATTTCCTCGCACGTTCAGTTACACCAGATCTGCTGCTATAAAAAATTCTTAAGTTTAATTATTACTCCGATTTCAATCTGAATCAAACATAAGGCCCCTAGGACCCCATCTAAACATACCAACATATCCTAAACCATCATACGAAGTCAGTTGAAGCCTCAAACCACATCAAACAATATCAAAAATATGAATCGCTCCCCAATTCAATCCTACTGAAACTAATGGATTTCCAAGTTCTACAATCGATGCCGAAACCTATCAAACCAAATTCCATTGACCTCAAATTTTTCACACAAGTCATAAATGACACAAGGAAACAAAATTCGTGCCCGGTATCAACAAAGTCAACTCTCGGTCAAACTTCTCAACTTTCCAATCCTTCAGCTTTTCAACCAGTCAGGTCGTTACATTCTTCCCCTCTTAAACAAATGTTTGTCATCGAACGGGTCTAGAATCATACATGGAGTATGAAATAGGTGTGAATAGATACTCCGCATCTCCCCCTCGGTCTCCCAAGTAGCCTCCTCAACTGGCTGGCCTCTCCACTGAACTTTCACTAAAGTTATATTCTTTGATCTCAACTTTCGAACTTGTTGATCCAAAATGGCCACCGACTCCACATCATAAATCAAATCCCCATCTAACTGAATCGTGATGAAATATAGGACATGAGACGGATCACCATAATACTTCTAGAGCGTGAAAACATGAAATACTAGGTGAACACTTGATAGACTAGGTAGTAATTCAAGCTTGTAGGCCACCTCTCTAATCCTCTCAAGCACCTCAAAAGTGACAATATACCGAGGGATCAACTTGCCCTTCTTTCCAAACCTCATCACACCCTTCATGGACGATACTCAGAGCTATACCTTCTCTCCCACCATATATGCAATATCACGAACCTTTCGATCAATGTAAATGTTCTGTCTAGACGGTGTCGTGCAAACCCGATCCTGAATCAACTTGACCTTTTCCACGACATCCTAAACCAGATCCATTCCCAACAACATGGCCTCCTCCGGCTCAAACCACCCAACTAGAAATCGAAACTACCTCCCATATAAAGCCTCATAAGGAGCCATCTGAATACTTGATTGGTAGTTGTTGTTATAGGTAAACTCTGCAAGCAATAGAAATTTATCCGAAGAACCCACAAAATCCATAACACAAGCGCGTAGCATATCCTCCAATATCTGAATGGTGCGCTTGGACTGTCCGTCCGTCTGAAGTTGAAATGTTGTACTCAACTCAACCCTTGTGCCTTACTCTCGTTGCACTGTTCTACAAAACTGCAATGTGAATTGCGTGCCCCTATTAGAAATAATGGACACCGGCACACCATGAAGACAAAAAATCTTGCGGAAATAGATTTCAGCCTACCGCTCTGAAGAATAGGTAGTCACGATCAGAATGAAATGTGCGGACTTAGTCAATTGGTCCACAATCACCCAAATAGCATAAAATGTCTTTAAAGTATGTGGGAGTCCAACAACGACGTCTATAGTGATACGCTCCCATTGCCACTCAGGAATCTCAAGCCTCTAAAGCAACCGCCCGACCTATGATGCTCGTACTTCACCTGCTAGCAGTTCAAGCAACGAGGCACATACTCCAATATATCGTTCTTCATTCTTCTCCATTAATACTGCTGCCTGAAGTCCCAATACATTTTTGCGGCACCCGAATTAGTGGAATACCGCGAACTGTGGGCCTCCTCAAGAATCAACTCACGTAACCCATCCACATTGGGAACACAAATCCGACCCTGCATCCGTAACACCCCATCATTTCCAATAGAAACCTCCTTAGCATCACCGTGCTATACCGTATCTTTAAAGAAAAGCAATTGGGGGCCATCATATTGACGCTCTCTGATGCACTCATATAAAAACATCGAGAAACCACGCAATCTAGAACCCGACTAGACTCTGAAACATCCAACCTCCCCGAACTGATTGGCCAAGGCCTAAACATCTGATGCTAGCGGTCTCTCACCAAGTGGAATATATGTAAGGCTACCCATACTCACCGAATTTCTATTCAAGGCATCGGACATCACATTGGCTGTCCCGGGATGATACAAAATGGTAATATCATAGTCTTTTATCAACTCCAACCATTGCCACTGCCTCAAATTTAGATCCTTTTACTTGAAAAAGTGTTGTAGACTCCAGTGATCTGTAAGTACATCACAAGACACGCCGTATAGGTAATGCCTTCAAATCTTCAATGTATGAACAATGGTTGCCAACTCTAAATCATGAACAGGGTAGTTCTTCCCGTGGGGCTTCAACTAGTGAAGCATAAGTAATCACCCTACCCTCATGCATCAAGACACACCCAATACCAATCCGAGAAGCATCACAATACACCGTATATAAACCTGATGCTGAAGGTAAAACTAGTAATGGAGTTGTGGTTAAGGTAGTCTTGAGCTTCTGGAAGCTCTCCTCAAATTCATCAGACCACATGAATGGGGCACCCTTCTGGGTCAATCTAGTCAAAGGTGTAGCAATGGATGAGAAACCCTCCACAGAAAGGAGATAATATCCTGCCAATCTAAGAAAACTCCGAATCTCAGTAGTGGAAGACGGTCTGGGCCAACTCTGAACTGCCTCGATCTTCTTAGGATCTACCTTGATCCACTCACTCCATACCATGTGTCCCAAGAACGCCACAGAATCAAGATAGAACTCACACTTGGAGAATTTAGCATAAACCTTCTTCTCCCTCAAAGTCTGTAATACAATCCTCAGATGCTGCGCATGCTCCTCCTGGCTACGTGAGTACACCAGGATATCATCATTAAATACTATGACAAAAGAATCAAGATATGGCTGGAATACACTGTTTATTACATGCATAAATATTGTTGGGGCATTGGTCAGACCAAAAGACATCGCGAGGAACTTGTAATGATCGTAGCGGGTCTTGAATACCGTCTTCAGGATATCAGAATCCCGATTCTTCAACTAGTGATACCTAGACATCAAATCAATCTTAGAGAACACTTTCGCACCCTGAAGCTGTTCAAATAAGTCATCATTGCAAGACACTTGGTACTTGTTCTGAATTATAACTTTGTTCAACTGCCTATAATCAATGCACATCCATATAATACTATCCTTCTACTTCACAAACAGAACTGGTGCACCCCAAGGTGACACACTAGGCCTAGTGAACCCTTTATCAAGAAGCTCTTGAAGTTGCTCTTTCAATTCCTTCAACTCTACTAGCACCACATGATACAGAGGTATAGAATGAGCTGAGTGCCCAACACCAAGTCAATACCAAAATCAATATCCTTGTCGGGTGGCATGCCTGGCAGGTCTGTGACAAGTGCAAAACACATACTTAATTTATGCCCGCTAATCAAAGATAATATAGTATAATATCGTATCCACATGGATTGGATTTAAATAATATTCTTGTAATTTCTAGCTAGATTTTTATCCAGGAGGATCAACCGTTGAGATTTATATGAGTAATAACTAAAATTAACTAAGAATCTAAAGCTATTGACTAGTGACTATCAAGACAAAGGCGAAGCAAACAAAGTTATCAGTGGGAGAAGATAGGGTTTTGATAGGATAGGTTCAAGATAATTATTCGGGATCTAACTCTAGACAATTCACTTCTAATGTTCAAGTAAGTCTCTTGAATTCACTCAATTATTAGTTCACACGTTCAGTAGAAACTCCTCTTTCGATTAAGTCTTAACCTCACGAGATGAACCAATTTAAGCATTGTGAAGATATGCAAGAATGCGTAGTGGATTGGTCTTTAGGAAAACCTCTTTCGAATTCTCCTAACTAGGTTTAATCAATGATTCAACTAGCCTCTTTCGATTATTTAGAAGAATCTATGAACTCAACAAACAACATAATGCAAAGATATCACAAGTTATGCCTCTTTCGATTACATAAACTAGTGAATATAGATGCAACAATTAAATTATCCAAAACGGTTCTATACATAAAACTAAGTTGTAATCCAAACAATCATTAATACACTAAATCCATCGAACCCTAAAGGCAACTACTCCATAGATATGGAGAAATTCATCACAAATATAATTAAAGTATAGGAAAACCTAAATTTTATCCAAACTATGGTCTTTACTGAGAAAAGAATGATAAAATCCTTGTGCTTGTGTTCTTCCAACTCTTCCATAGCTTCATTCGGTCAAAAGTATGTCAAAAGTCCAGAAAATAATGTTTCCATGTATTTATACCAAGTAGGGTCGGGCCCAAGTAGCCGAAGTAGGATTTTCACTTTATAAAACTTATAGAGGCGCGCCGCATGGGGCTACGCGCCATGCAAGGCATCAGTGGAGAACATCAGCGGGCTACATAATTGACAACATGCTGGATTTGTACAGCCGCAGCGCACCACGCGCCACCCCACACGCCGCGACATTGCACGTTTCTCAGAGTACGACTCTAAGCTTCATTGTTGACGTCCAAACGTGGTCCTCGACCCCCGAACATGATCCCAGATTGATCCCTTGAGATATTACTCAAACTAAAAAGATCCAAATAGCTCGAATTAGCTCCACAATATCTACATAGCTCAGAATAACTCCTGCAAGGCATACAACCCATAATAAGTGTAAAACACTACCAATTAAAGCTCAACACAAGTAAAGTGCAGTGAATTAGAGTGCAATAAGCTACTAAAATACGTAATTATAGCCTACCATCAGTCTATAGGAAATACATCTGGAAAGCCTCGCACTACCGGGATAGAATCAATGGTAGGAGTATCAACACCAACACAAAGGCCAAATATGCCAGACATCTCTTCCCAAGCATCCGTTGGGCCTTCAAATGTGAAATCACTCTACTAGGAACATAGTCCTGAGAACCTCTCCACTTAATCCTAGGAAATCCCGGCATCGCCAACAAGACAACCAATCCATTCCAAGAATCACGTCAAAATAAACCATGATAATCAGTAAGAGATCAACTCTCGTCTCCAACCCCCCAATATTCACTACACACAACCAATACACGTGGTCCACAACAATATAATCACCCACCGCCATAGATACATGCATATGTGTAATTAAGGAATCATTGGGAATATCCAAATAAAGAGAAACATACGATGATACATATGAATAAGTGGAATTATGGTCAAATAATATAGAAGCATCCATGCGGCACACTGAAGAAATACATGTGATCACTGCATTTGAAGCAACGACCTTTGGACTTGTAGGACTTTTGAAGTAACGACCTTTCGACCTGAGTCTCACCCGAGTTGGCTGAGCGGGTGGTGAAGTAACTAGTGCAGAATTCATAGCCTGACCTCTCTGCTGAACTGGACCTCCCATAAGAGGGGGAAAATAACTCCTCACATTCCCCAATGCTCCACAATCAAAGCAACCTTGATCCGACAATGGCAACGGGGATCGAAGTGAACCCCGAGAACCAGAATAACCACTAGAAGAACCTAGTACATATGAACCCTAGATTAATGGAGCACGAGATGAACTCTGAGCTGGAAGGGAGCTAAAAGATGGATGATCTGAAAGAGCACTGTATGAACCATGGCTAGCTGGTGCATTTCGATGAGCCTGACGAGCCATCTTAGCAGGCCTATAAAGACGGCTCTACTGTGGTGGGACTATCCTCCTAATGAGGCACTATTGAAACCACCCGAACCACGAGGCCACTTGGCCTCCCTCTCCTCACGCTCCTGATTGTGAACCAACTCTAGGTGTCTAGCAATATCAACCACCTCGTCAAATCTCACACCCGTCGTAATCTCCCGAGTCATTATGCAACGTAGTCCATAGTTGAGGCCATCAATGAATCTCATAATACTCTCCCTTTCAATGGGAACCAACAGTACCGCATGACGAGAAAACTCTAAAAACCTCATCTCATACCGGGTTATTGACATACCCTCATGGCGTTTCTGCTCAAACTTCCTACACAACTCCTCAAAAGAGGGTGTACATTTATTAAAGTCTTTAAAAGAATACTTATATCTTATGATTGAAAGAGTATGTTTATAGTATTTGTGTCTTTAAAAAAACCTTATAAGATATGGCTAAGTTATAAAATATTTTGTCTTTAAATGAATATGGCTATTTATATATAACTCTAGTAAAGTAAGGGTATTGTAAAGAAATGAGTCAAAGATATAACTTGGTTTTCAAATCTAATTTTCTAACATAGAAGGAATCATTAGAATCCCTTTGGCTGGGCATCAACAAGTGTTGTTTTTTTGTAGAAAAAGCACGATTTAGGAGACAAATTTTCAAATTCTGTTTCGAGTTTTTGAAGAGAAGACTATCGTCCTTTGCTAAAGATGTTTTGAAAAACAAATATTAGTAAAGATTAAGAGATAAAAAAAATAAATGATTAATGAATTAGGATTATCTACTACAAAGTCTAATGTTTCTTTTAATCTTATGCTTTTAGGGCTTGTCTAGATTATCCACATAATTCAAAGATATAAAATAAAGCATTCAATCAAATACGGTAAGTGTTATATACATGTGTAAAACAATAATAAACATAAATAAAGTAGTAGAGAAGAAGTAGTGAACTCTGGTTTGGGCTTGAAAAGAAGCAGGCCCAGCAGGTAGCGAGAACTTACGATAGCAACTTCCGACTCCGATATGCGCATGTATTGGACTTGGGCCTAAGTTCTTTGGGAACTCGAATTGTTACACATGTTCAATAGAGAAAAAGAAGGTCATTATATATGCTACTCAATGTACATAATTACACATGAAATAAACTGGTATGAGCCTAAGACAATTGATAACAATCAATAGCAATCCATAATATGAGAACTAGTATGGAGTCATAGATGGTAAAGGGGTTCACTATGAAAGCCTTTGTTTTCATTAAACAATAAACCTAAAAGGATTAATAAATATCAATAGACTAGAGGCTAAGGGTAGAATTTCATTCATGGCCAAGGTACTTTTTGGATCACTGGCATATCAAAGTTCCAAGGGGTCTCGAGGCCCAGGACAGTGCTTGTGTTAGAGAGAGTAGCTCAACCAAGAACTGAAATCTACTCCCAAATACCCCTGACTACTAACACTTACTCTTCCGTACATGTTTGGGTGATAATGAGGCACTCAATGTAGATCCCTATACCACAGTGATACCATACCACTGGAATATATACATTTCCCATAACATCTATACAGAATACCACATGATCATAAGACATCCAATTTCAGATTGTTGTAATAACAAGTCAAACCTAAGTATATGATTATAACATGTTAGGCATGCTAAAAGAAATTAACTGCAGACACACAAGAACAAGAGAATTGAGTAGATTACTTTTAGAAACCTGAACGGCTGAATAACATGTCTTAAGAGTAGAGTAAATGCATGGTTCAAATCTACAAAAGGCCCTGGGCGTAGATACAGTTTATTAACAACCTTCAATTAGATTAGTCAAAGATTGGTTTAACTAAGTCTTATATGCTAGAATACACACAGGTTAACAATTTCAATTGAAACTTCTAAAGAGAATTAACAGAGATGCAGGTTAACAATCCTATTTCATTCTAAAGCAAATGGCATGATTACTTCTTTCTAAAAGCTTTTAGCTTCATACTAATCTCATTGGAGAATAAATCATGTATTATACTTAAACAGTAGCAACAGAAGATTCATCTCAGGTTCATAGGTTAGACCTAATTCATTTAAGTGAGCTTAGTGAAGTTTTTAAGGACAATATAAATATGCACATGATTATGAAAGACAAGAAGAAGTATTGAAGAACAAGATGAGTACAGAGTATCCAAGAGAACACTGAAATTGGATGTTTAACTGGGGTCACATCATTACAAACATGAATAGAGTGTTATGATCAGGAAATCAGGCTAACAATGTCACTGCATGAGTTTCAAAAGATGGGCAGGGGTATCATTACATTAAGGATCTGTTATGCAAATAAAGTGTGGGGTTTCAGATATAGTGAAGCTTAATTCCAATACTTTAGCACAACAAATAAAATATCATAATATAAATACATCTTAACCAAACCTTATAGCTTCAGTTAAGTTTATGGCAACTATCAGAATACGCACAAAGGAGAATCCAATTAGCTTAGGACATGTTTATATAGTGTAATCAAACAATCATGAGTTTAATCAAATGATGAATGACCTTTTAAAAATTAACAGAATCACAGAGGCATGTCAGAAAAGAGAGATTGGTTAAAATGTTATGAACTGCTATTCCCAAACTAAGGTGACAGTCTTATCTTTACTACTAAACAAGCTCATATTCACTTACGTCTAGTTTATCAGGTGAATCACTATAAAATGCAAATAATATCCAAGGCAGATTAGTATAGTAGTCATGATAGTTCCAATAGAACATCAGGGAGGTTGGAAGCTAGCTATTAGAATTGTTTGAGAGTTCTTTAGTTATTTTCAAAGCTTAACAATGGATATGGGTTATCATATGTTCATTAGGACCAATACACAATTCTCATTTCAAGAACTTGAGGTTTTACTAACCTCCTTTAGGGAAACAAACAAAACAAAGGACTTAATTTAGCCGTTTAGGAGTCCAAGACTCAGACTTTAATCAGTGAGTAGCTCGGAACCAGAAAAGAGAGGAATCATAAATCGAGTGAGAAGTTATCCTCTATTGAAAATATCCTAAACACTATGTATTAATTCTTTCAGATTGTTAGGTGTTGTTGGGTGAGAGCATTAAAGGCTCCTATTTATCATGGCCATTGAAGCCTTAGGATTCCAGTATATTCAAGTTAGATAGCGGAAGATGACGAAGGGTGGATGATGATAGCAAGGCGGGTGAATCAGAGAAACACAGAGTGGGATAATCATCAAGGAAATTTACCTTGGCACAATGATGAAAGATTTGATCGTTGAGAGTGAGGATCCATCGATCAAAGCTCCATGTCCAGAGGTCACTGTGTTTGACCTTTTGTCAACGAATGATGATGATGAATTTGGAGATATCAACCATACATGCTCCGATTTGAAAGAACAAGTGAGAAAATCAGACGAATGAAGTTTCATCTTTTAGGACTAGGGTTTCAAATTGGGCTTTTGAATTTTAATGATGAATGGGGAAAGAATCAGGTGCAATTCGCAGATATAGGAGACAAATTATTTGTTGTAAGGTTCGAAATTGTGACCTTGCACCGATTTGTGCAAGGTTTCATAATTGATGGGCATGGAGGATTTGAGAGGGAAAGAGGAAAGCTGGGCATCCGTTCAACGTGGGAAATGATTAGGGTTAGAGGTCTGGTCTCTGAGTTAAAAATTCAAGACAGAGTCTGGGCCGTTGGATCACTTGATCGACGACCCTGATAATTGAGGTCTTAATGTTTTAAAGAAAATGTTATTAGGACATAATGGGGTCCATTTGATCGGGTATGTTGGATCTGTATGATCAAACGGTTGAGATAATATCTGGCGTGGGGTTTAAAATAAAGGGAAAAATAGGATTAAATGTGGACCGTCGATGATTTAGATCGATGACCTAGATCAAATGTGTTTCTTTTGTGAGTGTGGACGGGTGATGTGGCATGATCTTATTGGACAAGCAGAGGCAAAACGGATTGCCAAGGTGGAGAGGAGGGAATTGGACATGGGTACGATTTGGGCTTGGTAATTTGGGCCAAAATAATTTATATGGTAGCCATATTGTGTTTAATTAAAGAATTGCAATTATAGCCTTATAACCTTTTAACCTTTTTGAAATCAATTTAAATAAACTTAATTATTTTCACTAAAATGTAGTAAACGTTATAATTATAGTATATGCTACAAATTATTGTAATTAATTATTTGTAAAATAACTTGTCTTCTAAATTATGACACTAATTTTGAATTATTAACATAGTAGTCTAATTAACTAAACATTAAGGACTAATTCGTTAAATAAATTATAAAGCCTATGTGTTGTATATAAAAGTTATTTAAATAGTATTAAAATAGTAAGTATGATATACTTGTAATTACATAATACTAAATCATTAATTTCAACACTATTAATACTTAATTAATTTTGTAAAATAGGTATTATTGCTTGAAAATAATTTCAAAGCATTCATTACAAATTATTAATTATAAATAATTTAATTTTAAAAGGTATGTCAAAATTGGCCATCCACAGCTACCCCTCTTTGACCGGTGATGATAGAAGAGTTTGCAGACAAAGATATTCAACCAAGGTCAATCGTATCCCGACTTTAGGCATGCATTGCATGAATGTCTTTTAGATTAAGGAAGATTATGAGTTGTAGGGTTAGGGGTTAAGAAGGATTCCAGGAAGATTTTGGGGGTGTTCGGGCCGAATTCTGGCTTTGAATTACTTACAAACCTCGAGCTTAACGAGGATCTGGCCTTATGTAGTTTTGTAGTGAAGCTTTTGGGGAAGCAATGCTCGCAAGAATTTTCCCAGAATCATATTATGACGATATCACGAGATGGAAGACTTGGTACCCAATATAACTTTGAGTTGCAACTTGATTTGAAGAGTAAGAGTTCCACTGATCGTGTTTGAGTTTGAGCTCGGATCCTTGGCCTTCTTATGAGTTTAATGTCCCTCATAGCAGTGTAGCTTGGTTTGATGCTGAGAAAGAGTTCCACATTACAATGTTTGTCCTTGCAAAAATAAAATACACTCATACCCATATATTGAAACATAAAATATTTTAAGATGTGATATAAATGATGCAGGAATGATGATGCCTAGCTGCCGTCTAGCCATTATTTGGTATTGGGATGATGAGGTACTTGAATTTATACTAGATTGTTAGCCGGGCTGTGTACCATTCCGCAGCTGTCAGAGAATTAAGTCTCCTCATGTTGGGAGTATCTCTGCGCGATGGGAGTAGTTGAATTGTAATGTAGAATGCATCTTCGCTTACTGGGAGAAGTTGCATTCAAATGTAAAGTATCTCTGCGTGATGGGAGTGATTGAACTAAAATGTAATGTATCTCCACACGATGTGAGTTTCTGACTTAAAAAATGTAATCATGCATGTAAGCTGCATGAGCAAAATGTCAACACGTTCGAGATAAAATAAAGAAATGAGGAGCATGCCTAAGAGGTACTCTTCACTACAAAACTAAATCGTGGACCTCAATGGGCAAAATGTTGGTGACGAGGTTTGCAGCTATCTATTCTGATCTCCGATGTGGCAGAGCGGCAGTGTGGATCACTCATCTTGGCAAAGCGAACAATTTGCTATATACAAGGATTCGATTGGCGAAGCCGAGGTTCGAGTAGACAGTTTGTAATATACAATATGCTTCTTCTAAGTCAACAACCTGGTTCCAAGATACATGCACAGATCTGAGAGTTAGTTTTTAGTTATATAAGGAAAAATTGAATAAGGAAAAAACGATGATAATTATGAGGGAGTGGCGGAATCGTCATTGCCCCAGTGTGTTCCAGCACTTCTTTATGTCATGTTGGCCCTGGATTCTAAGAAACAATCTTAGCAAGGGGTGTTGGTTTTTGTTGACCATCGTCCTGCCTTTGCCCCTGTCCCGATAAGGTTACGCCATGAAGTTTGGTAGGTGGAGCGAATTATGATATCTTTAGAAAATATTTTGGATGTCATCATTCCGGATTATGGCATATTTTGGAAGTTCCTCAAACGCGAGCGTTGTTTCTTAATGAATCTATCATGTTGATGTCTATCGCCCATGATGCTCATAATGATATGGATTCCTACCATTGTGATTGCGTGCTAATCTAAGCTAATGCATTACAAAGGTTTTCCTAGGGTTATGACTGAACCCTTTCAGGTTGCCTACATATCTGAAATGGAATAAAGTATGAACATAGCTCGTGGGTAATGGTAAAGAGAATAAGATGAAGATGACTGAGCCTGACTTATACAGTCTACGTATCCAAATAGAATCAGGTCAAAACATAGTCCGATTACAACAGATACAAAATGATGACATTGAAAATGAAGTGGCCGAGTATCACTCTGACTACCTACGTATCCAAAATGGAATCAGACCATAACGTAATTCAATTACAAAAGATGAATGAATCCAATGAGGATTGCCTACATATTCCTTCATAAGAAAATCATGTCATGGCGTAGTTCCGATTACATACAAGATGATATTTGGATCTCCTATTACAAAAGTAGGGGAGAGAGAGAAAAAGTGAACATTATGTCGGTTACCTACGTATCCCTCCATGGGAAGTCAGGTCGAGCGTAGTTCAGTTATAACCAAAACCTAACCCTATTATCTTCAAACATAATATCTTTTGATTGCATCAACATTGATAGGGTTCATGTTGATTCTTTCGTCTATCTCTACTAAGATCAAATCTCCTCCCGACAACACTAAGTGAACCACTCAAGGAACTTGCTAATTTTGTGCGAACCTTCCTTTGGCCTCATCGCGATGAGGGATTATTTTCTTCAAAACCAACTACCCTGATATGAACTAGCGAGGCTTCAGCCTTTTGTTGAGTGCATTGGCCATCCTATTTTGATACAACTGACTATGGCATACCGCATCCATTCTCTTCTCGTCAATGAGCATACGTTGCTCCTACCTGACCCGTATCCATTTTGTGTCATCTAACATGGCTTCTTAAATGACTCTTAAAGAAGGTATCTCGACCTCTACGGGTATCAATACTTCAGTGCCGTGTACTATCGTGTATGGTGTTTCCCTAGTGGATGTCCTCATTGTGCTATGATAACCTAGTAAGGGGAAGGATAATTTCTCGTGCCATTGGCTATTATTGTCCATTATCTTTAGTATAATACTTTTGATGTTTTTGTTGGACGCTTCAATTTCTCCATTCATTTGTGGTCTGTACGCTATAAAGTTATGGTGGACAATTCATAACTTCTCGCAAATTTCTCTCATGAGATCAATGTTGAGATTTGCTGCGTTGTCAGTGATTACTGAATCGGATATCCCAAACCGACAAACTATGTTGTTACCGACGCAATCCGCCACTACATTATTTGTGACAGCCTTGTATGTAGATGCTTCGACCCATTTGGTGATGTAGTCAATGGCTACCAAGATAAAACAATGACAATTTGATGCAGCACACTCTATAGGTCCAATCGCGTCCATGCCCCAAGCGGAAAATGACCAAGGCAAACACATTACTTTTAACTCCTTAGGCGGAACACGGATAAAATCCCCATGGATTTGGCACTGGTGACACTTCTGCATATAGAAGATACTATCGCTTTACAAAGTCATCCAAAAGTATCCAACTCTGTAATTTGTATTTGCTAAGGTTAAGCCATACACATGGGCTCCACACGTTCCTGCATGTATTTCTTCTAGAGATCTAGTTGCTTCAACAACATCTTCACATCTTAACAGACCCAAGTATGGGGTCCTCCTATATAAGACTTCCCCATTAAGGAAAAAGTGATTTTCCAGCCTTCTGAGTGTTTGCTTCTTACTATTAGTAGCATTCTCTGGATGCTCTCTTATTTCAAGGAATCTTTTGATGTTGTTGTACCATGGCTTATCATCTGGCTCTGTATCTATATGAACATGGTACACATGTTGAACCTTGATCTCTATCTTGATAGGGTCGATGTTATTTTTATCTGGATGATGAATCATGGATGACAAGGTTGCAATGGCTTCGGCAAACCCATTTTGGACCCTGGGAATGTGCTTGAACTCGATCTTTGTGAACTTCTTGCTTAGCTCCTTTATACAGTGCATGTATGGTAGGATCTTGACATTCTTGGTAGTCCATTCTGATTGAACTTGATATATCAATTGATCAGAGTCCCCTATGACCAAAAGATCCTTGATATTCATGTCAACCTCCATACTGATCCCGAGGATACATGTTTTGTACTCGGCCATATTATTGGTGCAAGGGAAACTTATCTTTGCTGATGCGGGTAATGCTGTCTTGATTCTGAAACTAGAATTGCCCCTATTCGTACTCCTTTGAAATTCGCTGCTCTATCAAAGAACATTCTCTACCCTGGGTATGACTCTGTGATATCTTCTTCGGTGAGCAACACCTCCTCATCTAGTAAGTACGTACTGAGATTCTTATAATCTTTATCCACTGGATTCTCTGCAAGGTGATAGTCTAAGGCTTGTCCTTTGATGACCTTCTACGTTATGTACACAATGTCGAATTCGCCGAGGAGTATCTGCCATTTGGCTAGTTTTCCTGTAGGCACTATCTTCTAAAAGATATACTTGAGCGGGTCGATTCGGGATATGAGATGCGTGGTGTATGCTGACATGTAATGCCTCAAGTTCTGGGCGATCCATGTTAAGGTACAGGTAGTCCGCTATATCAGATTTTATTTGGCCTCGCATGGTGTGAACTTCTTTCTTAAGTAATACATGACGTGCTCCTTTCTTCCGGTCTCATCATATTGTCCCAAAACATATATAAATTCATTATCCAAAACCAACAGGTATAACAACATTGGCTTCTCGGGAGGAACCAACACTGGGTGATTTGACAAGTACTCCTTAATTATGTTGAAGGCTTTATGATACCCTTGTATCCATTTTGTAGTGGAATCCTTCTTTAGCATCTTGAAGATAGGTTCACAAATTATTATGGACTGGGCGATGAAACGACTGATGTAATTCAGCCTACTAAGGAAACTCATTACATCCTCTGGTTCTTAGGTGGCCACAACTATTTTAATACAACTGACCATGACATACCGCATCCATTCTATTCTCGTAAATGAGCATGAGTTACTCCTGCCTGACCCGTGTACATTTTGTGTCGTCTAACATGGCTTCTTGAATGACTCTTAAAGATGGTATCTCGACCTTTGCGGGTATCACAACTTTAGTGTCGTATACTAACATGTATGGTGTTGCCCCAGTGGATGTCCTCATGGTGCTCTGATAACCTAGTAAGGCGAAGGATAATTTCTCGTGCCATTGGCTATGAGTATCCACTATCTTTTATGTAATACTTTTGATGTTTTTGTTGGACGCTTCAATTTCTCCATTCATTTACGGTCTATACGCTCTAGAGTTACGGTCGACAATTCATAACTTATCACAAATTTATCTTATGAGATCACTGTTGAGATTTGTTGCGTTGTCAGTGATGACTGAATCGGGTATCCCAAACCGGCAAACTATGTTGTTTTGGACGCAATCCTCCACTACTTTCTTTGTGACAGCCTTGTATGTAGAAGCTTCAACCCAGTTGGTGATGTAGTCAATGGCTACCAAGATAACACGGTGCCCATTTAATGCATCAAACTCTATAGGTCCAATCGCATCCATGCCCCAAGCGGCAAAGGGCCAAGGCGAACACATTACTTTTAACTCTTTAGGCGGAACCCGGATAAAATCCCCGTGGATCTGGCACCGGTGATACTTCTACATATAGCAGATACTATCACTTTTCATAGTCATCCAAAAGTATCCAGCTCTTAAATGCTTTTTTTCTAAGGTGAAGCCATTCACGTGGGGTCCACACGTGAGCATGTATGTCTTCTAGAGATCTGGTTGCTTCAATGACATCTACACATCTTAACAGACCCAAGTATGGGGTCCTGCTGTATAGAACTTCCCTATTAAGGAAAAAGTGATTTGCCAGCCTTCTAAGTGTTTGCTTCTTACTATTATAGCATTCTCTGGATACTCTTTTTTTCAAGGAATCTTTTGATATTGTAGTACCATGGCTTATCATCTGGCTCTTTATCTATATGAAAACAGTATCATGTTGATCTTTGATCTCTATCTTGATACGGTCGATGTAATTTTTATCTATATGCTGAATCATGGATGACAATGTTCCAATGGCTTCGACAAACCCGTTTTGGATCCTGGGAATGTGCTTGAACTCGATCTTTGTGAATTTATTGCTTAGCTCCTTTATAAAGTGCATGTATGGTGGGATCTTTACATTCTTAGTAGTCCATTCTCCTTGAACTTGATATATCAATAGATCAGAGTCCCCTATGACCACGAGATCCTTGCTATTCATGTGAACCTCCATACTGATCCCGAGGATACATATTTTGTATTCAGCCATATTATTGGTGCAAAGAAACCTTATCTTTGCTGATGCCGGATAATGCTGTCTTGATTCTGAAACTAGCATTTCCCCTATTCATACTCCTTTGAAATTCGCCACTCTATCGAAGAACATTCTCTATCCTGGGTATGACTCTGTGATATCTTCTTCGGCGAACAACACCTCCTCATCTAGTAAGTACGTACTGAGTTTCTTATAATCTTTATCCACTGGATACTATGCAAGGTGATAGGCTAAGGCTCGTCCTTTGATGACCTTCTGCGTTATGTACACAATGTCAAATTCGCCAAGGAGAATCAGCCATTTGGCTAGTTTTCCTGTAGGCATTATCTTCTAAAAGATAAACTTGAGCGGGTCGAGCCGGGATATGAGATACGTGGTGTATACTGACATGTAATGCCTCACTTTCTGGGCGATCCAATTCAAGGTACAGCAAGTGCGATGTATCGGATTTTATTTGGCCTCACATGGTGTAAACTTCTTGCTTAAGTAATACATGACCTGCTCCTTTCTTTCGGTCTCATCATGTTGTCCCAACACGCATCTAAATGCATTATCCAAAACTGACAGGTATAACAATAATGGCTTCTCGGGCTCGGGAGGAACCAACACTGAGTGATTTGACAAGTACTCCTTAATTATGTTGAAGGCTTTCTGACACCCTTCTGTCCATTTTGTAGTGGCATCCTTCTTTAGCAGCTTGAAGATAGGTTCACAAATTATTGTGGACTGGGCGATGAAAAGACTGATGTAATTCAGCCTACTAAGGAAACTCATTACATCCTCTTGCTATTGGGCGGCCACAACTATTTTGATACAACTGACTATGACATACCACATCCTTTCTATTCTCGTCAATGAGCATGAGTTGCTCCTCCCTGACCCGTGTCCATTTTATGTCGTCTAACATGGCATCCTCTTGCTATGGTGTTTCCCTAGTGGATGTCCTCATTATGATATGATAACCTAGTAAGGGGAAGGATAATTTCTCATGCCATTGGCTATGATTGTCTACTATCTTTAGTATAATACTTTTGATGTTTTTGTTGGACGCTTCGACTTCTCCATTCATTTGCGATCTGTACGCTGTAAAGTTAAGGTGGACAATTAATAACTTCTCGCAAATTTCTCTCATGACATCAATGTTGAGATTTGCTGCGTTGTCAGTGATTATTGAATCGGATATCCCAAACCGACAAACTATGTTGTTACCGACGCAATCCGCCACTACATTATTTGTGACAACCTTGTATGTAGATGCTTCGACCCATTTGGTGATGTAGTCAATGGCTACCAAGATAAAACGATGCCCATCAGCAGATCCATGATTGATATTTGTGCCGGGGTTTTCTTCAGTTGTTCCTCCATGGACTATGCTTTCGTTAACATCCTCTTCCATAATTTTGCAGACTCTGGATCTGTTATATTCCTTCTTTTAATCTGTTTTCTTCCTGAATTCCCTCGGTTTACATCCTCATGAGTGTAACCCCCCCTGACTTAGTTATTCTATGATCCACCGCGGAATCTGTCATCTTAGCTTTTTCTTTCTGTTGATATGTGCACGCGATTTCCTTGTATTCCTGATCACCTTCATCCCTAATAGAAGCAGTGGACAGTTGCTGGTCACTCTAGACCATTACTGTAGGTTTTAATTGTACTATGATCACTGGAGTACTTCGAGGTGGGATCCTTGCAGCCTCCACTTTCCCTATTATGATCATGGTTCCTTTCAAGTCATAATCTTCATCCAGGGTTGTCACGACCCAAATCCTAACCTGCGGTGATGGCTCTTATCGATAGTACTAGTCAAGCCGACATTTTCAAAATACTTCCAATATTTAACAGAAAATAAATCAAGAAATTTTAAACGAGCAAAGTTTTCATAAACAAGGTAAAACACAAGCGCGGAAAATAGCTCCCAATATCGGTGAGTCACTGAGCCCATGAGCATCTATACATTACCAGTCTAGAAATGAAGTGTCTAACCAAGCCTGGATCTAAATAAAAGGGAAGAAAAAGATAAGGAAGGAGAAACAAGGACTGCGAATGCCAGGCAGCTACCTCGATATCTCCAACGGTCAGCTATATGAAATATCACCACCCTCCGTGTCTAGAAACTCCTGGATCTGCACACGAAGTGCAGTGTGTAGCGTGACTACAACCAACTCAGCAAGTAACAATAATAAATAAGGAAATGAAAGATAATAACGAGCAACACAATTATAATTCATTTTCAGTAGACTCAACAAGGAAATTAGACATGCTTCCAAAATTCGGCAAATTTAGTCAAATCAGTTTGTTCATGCCAAGTTCAAGTAAAACCGGATAAAAATATCTTTCAGAAGGTTTCAAAACATTGATATAAGGATACTATATGCAACAACAATGAAATCATATATATCCTCTCAGGGCAACAATCACTCAGTCCTCCCATTTACTCCAATCACACAATCACTCATTCCTCACGGTCACTCAGCACTCGGCACTCGCACTCGCATTCAGTAGGTACTAGAGCTCACTGGGGGTGTGTACAGACTCCGGAAAGGATCCTTCATCCCAAGCGCTATATCAAGCCAATCATGGCATAAATAAATGAAACATGCTGCGACGTGCAGCCCTATCCCATAAATATCATAATAATTCGCTCGGCCTCACTTAGTCATTAACCTCTCCATTCTTCCGGGCTCTCAGAAATCAAGAAAATCAGCCCAAATAGCAATAACATGATGTATCAACAAGAATAATAGAAACTGAGATGTGATATGCGAGTAAAATCTAAGACTGGGTACAAATAGCATTTAGCATGTAATTCAACATGAAACATGACCTCTGTGGGTCCTAATAGTACCAATACATAGCCTAAACATGGTCTCTACCATGATTCACAGTCAAATATCTATAACAAATGTAGAGCATATAGCTAACAACAGGTTTATTCAACTTTTCAGTTTCACGAAATGGACCAAGTCACAATTCCCACGGTGCACACCCACACGCCCGTCACCTAGCATGTGAGTCACCTCCAAAACAATCACATAACATAAAATCCAGGGTTTCATCCCATCAGGACCAGATTTATAACTGTTACTTACCTTAATCCGAGGAAAACTCTACTCTAATATGCCTTTGCCTCGCGAATCGGCCTCCAAATGTCCTGAATCAAGCCACAAGCAATACAATACAATCAATACGAGCTAAAGGAATCAATTCTACAAGAAATTATGAAATTATAGCTCAAAATCCGAAATCGGCTCATACCCGGCCCCAGGTCCACGTCTCAAAATCTGACAATAGTCACAAAATCCGAAAACTCGTTCAACCACGAGTGTAACCATACCAAATTTACTCAAATCCGATAACAAAATCCCATTCAAGACCTCACAAATCAAGCCCAAGAATTCTTCCTCATTTTCCCTAATTTTCCACCTCAAATCAAAATTTTAATGGTAGTATCAAAGGCATAATCATGGAAAATAACCAAAGCTAGATAGAAAATACTTAGCCCAAACACCCACGCAAGAATCTCTTCAAAAAGGGCCTTCTATCGTGGTCCCAAATCAATTTTTATGTTATGAACTCAAAACCCTCATTTTTTAATATTTTATTCAGCCCAGATATGCCTTCATCGCAATTGTGGAACATACATCACGATCGCGAAGTAGAACTATACTGCCCTACAATTTAACCCTAATGCCTCACGCGTTCATGATGAAGTAAACACTTGGCCTCAGATCCTACCCCTTTCCTCTTCGCGAACGCGGCCTAGCCCACACGTTCGCGTTACACTACTTCTCAAAGCTACATGATCGCGGTCCTCCACTCATGAATGCGTAGGGAAAATTCCATCAATAACCAGTTTAGCCTATGCTTTCGCGAACCTGACCACGCGATCGCATATAAGGAAACTAGAAAATTACACTATAAAACTTCAGCTAACAAGCTAAGTCCAAAATGATCCGTTAACCACCTAAAACTTACCTGAGGCCGCCGGGACCTCAACCGAACATACCAACAAGTCCCAAAACATCACCCAAACTTAGTTGAACTCTCAAATCACTTCAAACCACATCACAACACGAATTGCACATGGATTCAAGCCTAATGAACTTTGAAATTTTTACATTCTACAAATGACGTCGAAACCTATCAAATCACGTCCGATTGACCTTAAATTTTGCACACATGTTAAAAATGACAACACGAACCTACTCCAACTTCCGGAAATCCAATCTGACCCCGATATCAAAAAGTCCACTCCCAGTCAAACTTTCCAAAATTCCAACTTTTGCCATTTCAAGCCTAATTCTACTATAGAGCTCCAAATCACAATCCAGACATGCTCCTAAGTCCAAAATCATATAACGGAGCTAACAGAACCATCAAAATTCAATTTCGAAGTGGTTTACACATAAATAAACATCCTGTCAACCTTTCCAACTTAAGCATTTAATTAAGAGACTAAGTGTGTCAATACACTCCGAACTCTCTCCGGACCCAAACCAACCAACCTGGTAGTCATATAACAGTTGTAGAGCACATAAATCGCAGAAAATGGGGGAATGGGGATAAAACTCTCAAAACAACCGGCTGGGTCGTTACATCCTCCCCCTCTTTAACAAACGTTCATCCTTGAACGGGTCTAGAAATATACCTAGAGCCTCACATAGGTGTGGATATTTGCTATGCATCTCCCACTCTGTCCCCCAAGTAGCCTCCTCCACGGGCTGACCTCTCTACTGTACCTTCACTGAAGCTATATCCTTTGACCTCAACTTTCGAAAATGCCAATCCAAAATGGCCACCGACTCAACATCATAAGTGAAATTACCATCCAAATGAACCGTGCTGAAATCCAAAACATGATAAAGATCGCCGATATACTTTCGGAGTATCGAAACATGAAATAGTAGATACACACTCGACAAACTATGTGGAACGGCAAGCCAACTCCCCAATCCTCTGAAGTACCTCAACTTCCTTTTGGCATAGCTCTTCTGCCTAGACTGCGCCGTACGAAGCTGCTCCTGAATCAATTTAACCTTGTCCAAAGCATCATGAACCAAATATGTACCCAAAAGCCTAGCCTCACCGGGCTCAAACCAACTCACCAGAGATGTACAACACCTCCCATACAAAGCCTCATACAGAGCCATCTGAATGCTCGACTGATAATTGTTGTTGTAGGAAAACTCCGCGAGAGGCAGAAACTGGTCACACGAACCCTCGAAATCAATAATAGAAGTGCGTAACATGTCCTCCAATACTTGAATAGTGTGCTCGGACTGTTCGTCCGTTTGAGGGTAAAATGCTATACTCAACGCAACCTGAGTAGCCATCTTGCTGTACAGCTCTCCAAAACTGTAATGTAAACTGCGTGCCCCTATCTGAAATGATGGAAACTGGCACACCGTGAAGGCGAACAATCTCTCTGATGTAAATATCAGCCAACCACTCTGAAGAATAAGTAGTACCAACTGGAATGAAGTGCACGGTCACCCAAATAGCATCGAACTTCCTTGAAGTCCGTGGGATCCCAACTACAAAATGCATGGTGATCCGCTCCCACTTCCACTCCCGGATCTTTATCCTCTGAAGCAATCCACCCAGTCTCTGATAATTATATTTTACCTTCTGACAGTTAAGACGCCGAGCTACAAAGCCAAAAATATCCGTCTTCATTCTCCTCCACCAATAGTGGCTATCTCAAAACCTGGTACATCTTCGCGGCACCCGGATGAATGGAATATCGCGAGTTGTGGGCCTCTTCAAACATCAACTCACGTAGCCCATCTACATTGGGCACATATATCCGACCATGCATCCTCAACACCCCATCATTTCCAATAGTCACATCTCTCGCATCACCGTGCTGAACTTTGTCCTTAAGGACAAGTAAACGAGGATCCTCATACTGGCACTCTCTGACGCAATCAAAAAAAGAAGACCGTTTAACCATACAGGCTAGAACCCGACTAGGCTCTGAAATATCTAACTACACAAACTGGTTGGCCAAGGCATGAACATCAACTACAAGAGGTCTCTCACCAACATGAATGAATGCAAGACTACCCCTACTCACTGCCTTCCTACTCAAGGCATCGGCCACCACATTGGCCATCTCGGGTGATACATAATAGTAATATCATAGTCCTTTAATAGCTCCAACCATCTCTGCTACCTCAAATGTAGATCCTTCTATTTGAACAAGTGTTGGAGGATCCGATGATCAGTAAATACTTCACAAGACACACTATAGAGATAGTGCCTCCAAATCTTCAATGCATGAACAATGTCATCCAGATCCAAATTGTGAAGCATAAGCAATCACTCTAGCCTCCTGCAGCAAAACACACCCAATACCGATCAGAGAAGCATCACAATATACTGTATAAGAATAGTAAGCTGATGGTAGAACTAGAATTGGAGCTATGGTCAAGGTAGTCTTGAGCTTCTGAAAGATCTCCTCACACTCATCTGACCCCCTGAAAGGAGCACCCTTTTGGGTCAATTTGGTCAAGGGCGATGCAATAGACGAGAAACCCTACCCAAAGAGACAATAATAACCGGCCAGCCCTAGAAAGCTCCGAATCTCCGTAGCTGAGGACGGTCTGGGCCAACTCTGAACCACCTCTATATTCTTCGGATCTACATGAATACCCTCACTAGACACCACGTGTCCCAAGAACGTCACTAAACTGATTCGAAACTCACACTTAGAGAATTTGGCATAAAGTTTCTCCTCCCTCAACTGCTGCAACACAACCCTCAAATACTGGGCATGCTCCTCCTAGTTACGAGAGTACACCAGAATATCATCACTGAACACAATAACAAACGAGTCAAGATAAGACCAAAACACATTGTTCATCAGATGCGCGAACACTGCTGGGGCGTTGGTCATCCCAAAAGACATCATGAGGAACTCATAATGACCATAACGTGTCCTGAAAGCTGCCTTAAGAATATCTGAGTCCCGAATCTTCCGCTGGTGATACTCTGACCTCAAATCAATCTTGGAGAACACCTCGCTCCCTAAATCTGGTCAAATAAATCATCAATATGCGGCAAAGGATACTTGTTCTTGATTGTGACTTTTTTCGACTTCCTATAATCAATGCACATCCTCATAGTGCCATCCTTCTTCTTCACAAACAGAATAAGTGCACCTACGGTGACACACTAGACCTAATAAACCCCTTATTAAGGAGTTCTTGAAGCGGCTCCTTCAACTCCTTCAACTCAGCTGGTGCCATATTATATAGAGGAATGGAAATGGGGTGAGTGCCTGGCACCAAGTCAATACCAAAATCAATGTCCCTGTCAGGCGGCATGCCCGACATGTCTGCAGGAAACACATCCGAAATATCTCGCACCACCGAAAGAAAATTGATACTAGGGGTCTCTGCACCAGCATCCCTCACAAAGGCCAAATACGCTAGACAACCCTTCCCAACCATCCGTTAGGCCTTCAAGTATAAAATCACTCTACTGTGAACATAGTCTAGAGAACCTTGCCACTCAATGCGTGGCAATATCGGCATCGCCAACGTCATGGTCTTGGCATGACAATCCAAAATAGCATGATATGGAGACAAACAGTCCATACCCAAGATCACATCGAAGTCAACCATACTAAGGAATAATAGATCAACTCTAGTCTCTAATCCCCAACAGTCACTACACACGACCCACAAAAATAGTATCTCCCACCAGCGTAGATGCATGTACAGATGAAACTAGAGACGCACGGGGCATATCCAGATAAAAAGAAAAATACGATGACACATATGGATAAGTGGAACCAGGGTAATATAATAAAAAGGCATCCCTGTGGCAAACTGAGACAATACTTGTGATCACTACATCTGAAGCAATGACATCTGGTATGCAAGGAAGAGCATAGAATTGGGTCTGCCACCACCCGATCGGCCTCCCCCTCTAGGGCGACCTCTAGCTGACTATGCCCCAACTCGAGTTGGCTGAGCGGGTGGTGTAGCAACTGGTGCAGAAGATGTAGCCTGAATCCTTTGTTGTGATGGACCTTCCTAACGATGAGGCCATTGCCTCCACACATGCCCAAACTCCTCGTACTCAAAATAACTCCCTGGTGCTGGTGATAGGGATTGAAGAGAGCCCCGAGCATCGGGATAACTGGTAGAAGGACCTGGCATCGATGAGCCCTGAACCGATGGAGCACAGGACGAACTCTGAGCTAGAAGTACACTGAGAGATGAGTGACACTGGTGAGAATTGTGTGAACCATGGCCAGATGATGCACCACGGTGAACTGGGTGAGTCATCCGAGCATGACTGTAAAGACAAACCCTACCGTGGTAGAAGTGTCCTCTAGAATGAACACCACTAAAACCACCTGATCCACGAGACCTCTTGGCCTCCCTCTCAACCTACTCCTGGTTGCGAACCATCTCTATCTGCCAAACAATGTCAAAAACCTCATCAAAAGTAGGATCAAATACTCTCTCTAGTCATAAGAAACCGCAGCTGAAACATGAGGCCATCAATGATCCTCCTGATCCTCTCACTATCAATGGGGACCAACCAAACTACATGACGGTCCAACTCAAAAAACCTCATCTCGTACTGCGTCGTCCTAACGTAACTACTCAAATTGTCTGCGCAGCTCCTCTCTACGAGACTGCAATACGAACTTCTCCAAAAAGAGAATAGAGAACTCCTTCCATGTAAGTGGTGCTGCACCAACTGGCCTACGCCTCTCATAAGCCTCCCACCAACTGAAGGCAGCCTAGAGAAATAAAAAGTAGTGAATGAGACCCCACTGGTCTCCAGAATACCTATTATACTGAGAATTCTCTGACACTTGTCCAAGATACCCTGGGCATCCTCCGCTTCTGTACCACTAAAAGATGGAGGCTGAAGTCTCCCAAACCTCTCCAACTTTCGTTGTTCATCATCAGACATAACAGGAACCACGTGGGCCTGAGCAACTGCAACCAGCTGGGCTAGTAGTTCCCCCGGTGTCTGGAGTCCCTGCATCACCTGCTCTGGCATGCGGTCGGAGGGAGTTTTAGTACCTCACCCTTCCTGAGAAGTGGCTGCCGCGGCCGCAACAAAGATCGCTTGAGCAAGACTGGTGCACACGGTCAGAATCTTAGCTAAGGCCTCTTGAAGGCATGAAATCACAATGGGCACGGGTGGTGACTGAGCTGGCCCCAAAGGTCATCCACAACTAGGACCAGCTCCTGAACTGGGGTAACTGATGGATCTGTAGGTGGTGCCCTAGCTGCTGTGCGAGCTGCACCTATGCCCCTACTATGACCGCTACCGCGACCTTGTCCTCTTGCGGCCTTGACTGGTGATACTGGTGGTTGTCCATCCTGTCCAGTAGTACGTGTCCTTACCATCTGTGAGAGAATAGAATAACAAAAGTTTATTTACCATAATCAACCGATTCACACGACAAGAATTCATGAATGTAAAGTTTGCTTCGGCAACCTCTCGAAGATAAGTATAGACGTCTTCGTACTAATCCACAAGACTCTACTAAACCTTCTCAGGATGCGTGAGACATATGTAACCTAGGCTCTGATACTAACGTGTCACGACCCAAATCCTAACCCGTCTTGATGGCGCCTATTGATAGTACTAGGCAAACCGACATTTCCAAAATACTTCCAATATTTAACAGAAAATAAATCAATAAATTTTAAACGAGCAATGGTTTCATAAACAATGGTAAAACCCAATACACAAGCGCATAAAATAAATCCTATTATTGGGGTGTCAATGAGCCCATGGGCATCTATACATCACCATTCTAGAAATAAAGTGTCTATCCAAGTTTGGATCTAAATACAATGGAAGAAAACGATAAGGAAGGAGAAACAAGGGCTGCGAACGCTAGGCAGCTACCTCGATATCTCCAACAGTCAGCTACGTGAAATATCAACACCCGCCGCATCCAGAAACTCCTGGATCTGCACATGAAGTGCAGTGTGTAGCGTGAGTACAAGAAACTCAGTAAGTAACAATACTAAATAAGGAACTGAAAGATAGTGACGAGGTTAGTCAAATCAGTTTGTTCATGCCAAGTTCAAGTAAAACCGGATAAAAATATCTTTCAGAAAGTTTCAAAACAGTGATATAAGGCAACTATGTGCAACAACAATGAAAACATATACAGCCTCTCAGGGCAACAAACACTCAATCCTCCCATTCACTCATTCCTCGCAGTCACTCATTCTTACTGTCACTCAGCACTCGGCACTCAGCACTCGCACTCAGTACCTACATGCGCTCACTAGGGGTGTGTATAGACTCTGTGGCGTGCAACCCGATCCCATAAATATCCTCACAATCAGGCCATCGGCCTCACTCTCATCAACCTCTCCAGTCTCTCGGGCTCTCACAAATTAGCCCAAACAACAATAATATGATGTATCAACAAGAATAATAGAGACTGAGATGTGATATGCGAGTAACATGTGAGACTGAGTATAAATAGCATTTAGCAGGTAATTCAACATGAAACACATCCTCTGTGGGTCCCAACAGTACCAACACATAGCCTAAACATGGTCTCTAACATGATTCATAGTCAAATACCTATAACACATGGAGAGAATATACCTAACAACAAGTTTATTCAACTTTTCAATTTCATGGAATGGACCAAGTCACAATTCCTACGGTGCACGCCCATACGCCTGTCACCTAGCATGTTTTTCTCCTTCAAAACAATCATATAACACAAAATTCGGGTTTTCATACCCTCATGACCAGATTTATAACTATTACTTACCTTAATCTGAGCAAACCTCTACTCCAATATGCCTTTTCCTCGCGAATAGGCCTCCAAATGTCCCAAATCTAGCCACAAGTTGTACAATACTATCAATACGAGCTAAATAAATCAATTCTACAAGAAATTACAAAATTATAGCTCAAAATCTGAAATCGGCTCATACCCGGCCCTCGACCCCGTCTCAAAATCCGACAGAAGTCACAAAATCCGAATGCCTATTCAACCACGTGTGTAACCATACCAAATTTATACAAATCCGATAACAAAATCCCATTCAAAACCTCAAAAATCTAGCCCAAGAATTCTTCCTCATTTTCTAAAATATTCCACCCCAAATTACAAATTTAATGGTAGAATCAAAGGCATAATCATGTAAATTAACCAAAACTAGATAGAAATCACTTACCCCAAACACCCACGCAAGAATCTCTCCAACAATCGCCTTTTACCGAGCTCCCAAAACAATATTTATGTTATGAACTCAAAATCCATTTTTTTGAATCTTTTATTCTACCCAGATATGCCTTCATCACGATCGCGGAACATACATCGTGATCGCGAAGCACAACTATGATGCCCTATAATTTAACCCTACACGAACGCAGAATCACCCATGCAAATGTGATGCACTGTCCCTCTAACTTACGCGATCGCGGAGCACAACTATACTTCCTTACAATTTAACCCTACGGCCGCACGCGTTCATGATGAACAAAATACTTGGCCTCATATCCTACCCATTTCATCTTCCTAAACAAAACACTAGCCCACGTGTTCTCGTTACACTGCTTCTCAAAGCTAGGCGATCACGGTCCTCCACTCGCGAATGCGTAGGGCATATTCCATCAGTGACTAGCTTAGCCTATGCGATCGCGGACCAGACCACACAATCGCGTATAAGGAAACCAGACAATTACACCAAAAAACTTCAGCTAAGACGCCTAGTCCAAAATGATCTGTTAACCACCAGAAACTTACCCGAATCCCCCGGGACCTCAACCGAACATACCAACAGTCCCAAAACATCATACGAACTTAGTCAAACCCTCAAATCACCTCGAACAACATCAAAACATAAACTGCACATGGATTCAAGCCTAATGAACTTCAAAATTTCCAAATTCTATAAATGACGTCGAAACCTATCAAATCACGTCTGATTGACCTCAATGTTTGCACACAAGTCACAAATGACACCGCAAACCTACTCCAACCCCGATATCAAAAAATCCACTCCCGGTCAAACTTTCCAAAATTCCAACTTAAGTTTCCAATATCTGGTCAACTTTCCAACTTAAGTTTTCAATTAAGAGACTTAGTGTCTCAATACACTTTGAACTCTCTCCGGCCCCAAACCAACCAACCCGATAAGTCATATAAAGGATGTAGAACACAAAAGGAGATGAAAATGGGGGAATAGGTCTACAACTCTCAAAACGGTCGGCCAGGTCGTTACAAGGGTGATCATATTTGCTTCTTGATTCTGATGGTTTGGCAGCGGGTTGCAGTTCACATTGGGCGGAGCTGGGGTGCACGAATGGCTCTACGTTTAATAAGTGACATAATTTCATTTTTCAGTTTGAAGCAATCCTCCGTATCATGCCCCAACACGTTTGAGTAGTAGACGCACCGTTTTGTTGCATCAAAGTATTTTGAAGGATACACATGGATGCTTCCTTCTATTGGATGTATCAAGCCTGCTCTCCTAAGTCTTTCAAATGGTTAAGCCAAAGTCTGAGCAATCGGGGTGTAGCTTCAGGGACCTCTTTCTTCAAAATTTGGGCAAGGTCGAGGTGCATAGGTGGGTCAGTTTTGATGAGTGGTAGTTTGAACTGGAGTGTATGGGCGTGATGTTTGGATTTATTTGGGAGCGGGGTGGGTTCTATTGAGGTTGGGAAAATAGTATGGTTGTGTTGTGTATACTAGAGCATAAGTAGGTGGGTTTAGGGAATGGGTATTTGGAGAGTAAGAGGTGTTTCCATGGTGTGGATTAGACTGGTAATAGGAAATAATTGTTGATGCCTCTTCCTTTTTTATCTTTCCGCTGCCAATTGAACCAGATTGGATTGCTTTGCTAGCTTCTTGCAATGTGGCCATAGATTGTACCTTGTCGGATTTTATACCTTTCCCTCAAAAGTCTCTCATTTTGACAAGTTCAGGGAACTTCTTCCCCATCACGCCCATCATTTTCTGAAAGTAGATTCCTTCCCTAGCCCTGATAAAATACATAGTCAACTCACTATCATCTAATGGGTATTGTGCGTTGGCGGCTTCTCACCTCCATCGATGTGCATACTCTTGGAATGATTCAGACGGTTTCTTCTCCAAGTTTACCGGTGCAAACCTATAAGGGGTAATTTTTGTGTTGAACCGAAAATAATTTATGAAATCTTCTGCCATATCGTGCTACTCCCTCTAGTTTCGGGGATCTTGGCAAGTGTACCAAGTAAGTGCTTCCCTTGTCAAACTCCTTATGAACATCTTCATATTTAATTTCTAATTTCTTGATACTCCAACTAACTTAGCACAATAGGATCTCAAGTGTGCATTGGTATGACCTGTCCCATCTAATATATCAACCTTCAGAGGCTTGTAACCTATCATCATTTCTATATTGGGGTGGATACACATATCCTCATAGTCTAGACTTTTTCTCCCTCGAGCGACTTGAAGGTTCTTCATTTATTTTGTCAATACTAGTAATTGTTCGGACACTGATTACTCCTCCTTATACTTAGCTTCCCTCTCCATTTCGGCATATTTACCGACTTCAGAAAGCATCCCGACCGTGACAGGTGCTGTGAAGGTGGGTTGTCAAATGGCATATATGAGAGGAATATATCGCCCATGTGCAGGGGTATGTGCCGCGGGTATGTGCTTGTTTTGGCTAGTGGTAAATGTGACTCTATCATGAAAAGGGGGTATGAACTGTGTTGGTGGCAAATGGTGGGTTTTGTGGTGTTTGAACATAATTTGGTATTTAAGGAGTGTGTATGGGAGGGTTTGATGGATTTTCAGGGGTTACTGGAGGTATAATCTGGGTGGTATAGAGTGAAGTCGTGGTATGTTTTGCTTGGCGAGCAGTGGGAGGAAAGTGGCCGGGGATTGAATCTAGATAAGGAAAACAGGGTGGTTGTAGGAGCGTCATCACAACCAGATATGCCAATCTCGAAGGTGTTGTACTTCCTTCCTCAATTATTCCATATCTTGGGCCATCCTGGCCATATGTTCGTCATTCCTTGTATCATCCTTCTCTCCCGATCGCCTCATCCTATCAGCTAATACCAAAGCATGTTCGGACATGTTATTTGTCACGAACATCTTCCCTTTCGATCTTAAGTTATATGGTGGTTCTGCCAGTTTTGGGTCGAAAAGTAATATAAGAAGAGAAAAAAAAGAACAGAAAAAGAGCAAAAGTCTGTTTTAGTGTTTGCACAAATAATAGGCACACAGAGCAGTTAGTTCATGTATTAAGACAAGTGCATTTTCCTAAAATTAAAGGGACCTCTCTTTGCCTTAGGTAGGCCTAAGTCGCGAATATTTGACAAACAATTAGATTTGAGATATTCAAATCCGAATCAAATTTTGGTTTTCATTGATAGTATTTGGATTGTAATAGGCGGGAATAGAGGTTACATCGTACTTCCAACATTCATATAATTACATGGACTCAAAGAAACTTTCCCTTTTAGGGAAGTGGGAAAGTGCGGGATAAAGATACAAAGCGGGGAAAAGGGGTGAAATCAACCAAATTCTACTAACCATCACTAGAATCATTCACCATCTCTTCTTATTTTTCCAGTTCTTTCTTTGGGTATTCTTAAATTTCTTCTTCATCTTCATTAAATTTCTTCTTCATCTTCATTGTTAGTAAAGATTAAGACACAAACAATACGAGTGATTAACGAATTAAGATTATCTACTACTGAGTCTAATGTTTCTTTTAATCCTATATTTTTAGGGTTTGCCTAGATTATCCACATGATTCAAACATATAAAATAAATCATTCAATAAAATATGGTAAGTGTTATATACATGTGTAAAAAATAATAACCTTAAATAAAGTAGTAGAGAAGAAGTAGTGGACTATGGTTTGGTCCTGAAAATTTCACGACCCCAATTTCCCAC
The DNA here is from genome assembly GCA_000715115.1 of Nicotiana otophora. Lineage (NCBI taxonomy): Eukaryota > Viridiplantae > Streptophyta > Magnoliopsida > Solanales > Solanaceae > Nicotiana > Nicotiana otophora. The sequence continues at coordinate 42,865 of AWOL01S0001222.1, read as the reverse complement.
CTTAGGATGTCGTGATGGGAACCTAGTCTCTAAGACTAGGTAAGCCTAACATATGTTGATTCAATAACAAAATTAAACTATTTAATCATTTATCATAAACCATTAAATGACATACATAGCCGCAAGCGGCCAATAGTTATCCATTTCCCAAAACCGGCAGTACAGAGTCATAAGCACTATTAAAACACACTACAATTTCTACACACAATACTATTTTGAATTACAATTTACCAGTTGCATAATAAAGCAAGATGGTGACTCTGGGGCTTGCGAACAACAAGCAGGTATACCTTGAAATCTCCCACGGAGCAGATGCAACTCTCAACAACATGATCATAATACCTAGATCTGCAAAACAAGGTGCATATGCGTAGCATGAGTACACCACAATGGTACCAGTAAGTATCAAGCCTAACCTCGGTAGAGTAGTGACGAGGTCAGGTCAAGACACCTACTACACATAGAAACATGTTCAAGATATACATAAGCTAACAATGGAAAGATCGTCAATGTAAGACAAACAACGGAAAAATTATTGAATAACAACCAACAATGAAGTAATAGAAACATAAATGGTAGCAAGTTGTAAATGAGTAATAAAGAAACAACATAATCAGAATACCGATGAGATGTAAATAAACTCAAATAATCAAATCGCTCCCAACGCATGGACTTACAACAAGAATTACCCCGAGGCATCATACATCATAAATCACAAGTCATAGACCACAATTTCCAAATCTTACACATATGGCACCTCGTGCACACAAAAATAAGTTCCTTCGCATGGCAAAGCCCACGTGCTATCATGTACTTTGCATCCGTGATAAATATTAATTTAGTTGAACGAAAGGTATATTTTTGAACACCATAAAACATAATACCAAACTTGAATAAAGTAAGGTGTGAAATTAATAATGAGTTTATTTTAAAACTCAAGTAAAATAAAATAATATATAATTTGTACAAAATAGAGTATAAGATGGGTTTAGTTTAGAAATCAATAAAATCTAGTAAAAGTATCATTTTTAAAAAAGCAAAACATAAGTTAAATTAACGAATTAAATTTAGAATTTGTTAAGAAAAAACATGATAACAATTTTAAGTAAGGTAAACATCTAACAGGGTGATGAGTATAATTTGAGAACCCAATTATAGTGAAAGTGTGATAACCATTTAGAATAATAAGGGACCGAGTGGGATAACGAGTTCTAACTTAAGAGACACATAGAAGAAATCATGTTAATAATTCTTTTATTTAAACCATTATATTACTAACAACTCAACAAAATATGATATAGTGACTCCATGCAATTAAATTCACATTGACAATCAATTCACCAAGTTATAACAGAGGCACATATTGGCATGTTAAAGCAACACAATAAATCACATTGAATGCATGATTCACACAAGAAACCACAATCATTCCAACACCGAGATAACAACGAATAACCAAACACAATCAAAATGCGGAGGAATGATTGAATGAAGAACAATGACCGTCAAATCAACAAGTTGTTCCAACATGAAATGTACAATGAAAATCACAACCAAGGTACCGCCTCATATTCACATTTCACAATCTCAATCACAATTTTTCCTTATATAACCACGTGTGCCTTGCATTTACTTTTCAATATTATTATCCCTAAATAGCTACACGCGTTTTAGCCCACTTATCTCACCGCGTGGCTTTAAATAGTTTCCCTACTAGCAACATGTGTATAAAGCCCACCTTATCTCACCGCATGTGTATCAACCCCTAGCCTTATACCACCACATGTGTATCAATATCACAACACAGTCACAACTCACACCACAAGTATGCCTATATGCCACAACTTACAACAAAGTCAACAACACAAATATTTCCAAAACAAATAGCACATGGCTCAACCACAATGTATACAAGAATTTCAAAAATAACAAAATGAATGAGAATGCTCAACAAAGAAAGGTATCTCAACAATTAACAACTTCGGCTCAATGTGATAACAACTATTACAACTTCAACACCAATAACTCAATGAGATGATATTCCACAAAATAATAACTTAAATTAAGAGAGATTCAACAATTAAAAGGTAACAAGACAATAAGGAAGGAAATAACTTCAACTAAAGCATATAAGAGCGAAATAACAAGTAAGAGATAGAACAAGTGATAACAACGTCAAAATATGTCATGGAAGACTAGATTAACAATGAGAGATATAACATGTTATGACAATTTAATTAAAGGTATGGAAAGAGTCTATATAATCTAAACCGGTCAAATACCACATAAATCCCGTGTACCCACTCGTCACCTTGCGTACACAGCTTTCACATAACACAAATAGCACAATCAACCCAAATCCTAAAGGGTAGTTTCTGCCACACAACGTTAGGCAAGATACTTAACTCAACTAAGCCAACTCAACCCTTTCAAATAACTTTTTCCCTAAAATTTGCCTCCATACAGCTTAAATCTAATAAAAATGACTTAATAACATCAAACAACACAAGAGAAACCAATTAAAATAAATAAAGCTATGATCTTTACATTTTCTCTAAAAAGTCAACAAAAGTCAATTCCGTGCTCGCCTTGGATTCCGAATCCAAGATTACCCAAGCGAAGCCTGAACCATTACGAGCTCACACATATGAAACTCGACTCAATCAGAGTCTGATAGCTCAACCAATTCGCCAAAACATCACTTTTGGGTGTTCATAACCAAAGAGTCCAACCCACACTATTTGGATCCTATATTTCCCGAAATACTCCTCCAAAGCTCGCCAAATTCGAGTATATTGTTTTCCTAATATAGGAGAATACGACCCCAAAAGGAATCGGGCAATAAACTCCTCTAACTCATTTTTAATTTTTAAAATTTAGGTCATAACCCTAGGTCTTGATTTAAAGAATTAAATGGGTTTTCAATTAAAATCATGGATTAAAGTTTAAACCAATGGATAATCAAAGGGAAATACTTAGGTTATGGTTTAGATCTTACCCCATAGAAGAAACTTGAAGAACATCCTTGAATTCTCCCAATTTCAAACTTTCAGGATGAGAAAAACTCCAACAACATTAATAGCTTAAAACACTCAGCTGTTCTACCCCATTTCTTATGCCAAATCATCCTGAAACTCACTTTTGATGCCTCCAATGGATTACTCATTAAATTCCATTCAGGTTAGGCTTTTGAATCACTCCATTAAACCTTATAATGAAGAAAATATATTGGTTTCAATATTTGAAAATAGTACAAATATTTAAATATGAATTCAGTGACAATTTCATAAATAATCTAAAATATCTAGCAACCCAATTCTTAGTAAAATAATCATACATTTCTTATATGATGTTAAAACTTGATGATTTCAGTTGCTATGGTTTCAGAATTACGATACGAATATGATGGTTTAGTCGAAATACCAATCAAAGGCCGTTTGATCAATATAGTAACCTTTATGCTCAAATCGGCGTATGAAGTTAAAACAATCACCATACAACCCAATCTTATCCAAAACTCATCACATTTAACCAAACTTTGTGGACATGTCCCGAATCATCATACAAACTTATTGGAATAATTAAAACCCAATTCTGAGTCCCTTTACCCAAAAGTCAAACATTAGTCAACTCTTCCAACTTAAAACATCTAAAACATGAATCATTCTTCCAAATCAATCTCGAACCACTTGAAAACTGAAACAATAATACACGCAAGTCATAATACATAATATGAAGCTAATCAAAGTCTCAAACCACCAAATGGAACGCTAAAGCTCAAACTAAAGCTCAAAACGTCCGATCAGGTCGTTATAGAAAAGAAGCAGGCCTAGTAGGTAGCGATAACAGACAACAACAACTTTAGACTCCCATATGCACAGGTACAAGATTTGGGCCTGAGTTCTTTGAGAACTAGACAGGCCCAATTGCAATATATGTTCAAGAGAGAAAAAGAAGGCCATTAGATATTGTAACGACCCAGCTGGTCATTTTGAGTGTATTCGCCACGATCCCTTATTTATTGACTTCTACGTGTTATACTATGGTTGTGTGACTTACTGGGATATTTGGTTTTGGGTTTCGGGTGAGTATCAAACTGAAATGGGACACATAGTCCCTAAGCGGGAGGTTTAAGTCGTTGGAGTTAACCGTATATTGAATTGTGTGAAGATGACTCTGGAATGGAGTTTTAATGGTTCCAATAGCTCCATAAGGTGATTTCAATCTTAGGAACGTGTCCGAATGTTGATTTGGAGGTATGTAGGTTGATGCGGCGTATATTGGCGTAACTTGGAAAGTTAGAAGACTTTTGGAAAGTATGACCGGGAGTAGACTTTTTGATATCGGGATTGAATTGTGATTTCGGGAGTTGGAATAGGTCCTTAATGTCATTTATAACGTGTGTGCAAAATTTAGGGTCAATCGGAGTTGTTTTGGTACAAATCGGTGTTGGTTTCGGAATTCAGAATTTCATAAGTTCTTAGGCTTGAATAGATGTGTGATTCATGATTCTAGTGTTGTTTGATGTGATTTCACTCTTTGCACGTATTCTGAAGATGATTTAGGACTTGTCGGTATGTTTGATTAAGGTCCCGGGGGTCTCGGCTGTGCTTCGGACCATGTTCGGCACATTTTGGAAAATCTAAGATTGCTGATTCTGGTGGTTTTAGTTTCTTTATACGCGATCGTGAGTGGATTAACGTGATCGCGAAGGGTAGTTTGGCACTGGTGAGGGATTTCCCTAGACTCAGGAGGGGTGCACTGCCACTGACTACTCAAGCTCCACGTGCTCCACCGGGTCCTCTGGCCATGGTTATCGCACCAGCTACCATTCCACCAGCAAAGCTAGCTCGAGGTGGAGGTCGAGCGGGTAGAGGTCGTCCTAGAGGGGGAGGCCAGGCCAGATATTACGCTCTTCCTTCTAGGATGAAGGTAGGTGCATCTGAATCTGTCATCACCGGTATTGTTCCGGTATGTCATAGAGATGCATCAGTTTTTATTGATCTAGGCTCTACTTATTCATAAGTGTCGTCTTAGTTTGCTCCATATTTGGGTGTATCCCGTGATTCTTTGAGTTCTCCTGTCTATGTGTCCACACCTGTGGGAGATTCTGTTATTGCTTAGTATGGTAGATTTTGATGTTATTTTGGGCATGGACTGGTTGTCACCCTATCATGCTATTCTTGATGCCAAGACCATGTTACTGGCTGTGCCAGGATTACCACGGTTAGAGTGGATAGGTACATTATATTATGTTCTTAGTAGGGTTATTTCATTTCTAAAGGCTCAGCGGATGGTTGATAAAAGGTGTGATGCGTACATATCATATGTGAGAGATGTCAGTGTTGATACTTCTACCATCGAGTCAGTTCTGGTAGTGAGGGATTATCTAGATGCATTCCCGGTGAATCTTCCGGGCATGCCGCCCGACAGGGATATAGCCTTTGGTATTGATCTTTTATCGGGCACTCAGCCCATCTCTATTCCTCCATATCGTATGGCCCTACCAGAGTTGATGGAGTTAAAGGAGCAGTTGCAGGAGTTTCTTGATAAGGGCTTCATTCGGTCTAGTGTGTCGCCTTGGGGTGCTCCAGTTTTGTTTGTAAAGAAGAAGGATGGTTCTATGCGCATGTCTATTGATTATCACTAGTTGAACAAGGTTAGAGTGAAGAACATGTATCCTTTGCCACGTATTGATGACCTATTTGATCAACTACAGGGTGCCAGAGTGTTCTCCAAGATTGACTTATATTTGGGCTATCATTAGTTGAAGATTCAGGAGCCAGATATCTCGAAGACTGCCTGTAAGACTCGATATGGTCATTACAAGTTCCTTGTGATGTCATTTGTGCTTACCAACGCCCCAACAACATTCATGCACTTGATGAACAGTGTATTCCAACCCTGTATTGACTCTTTCCTCATTGTGTTTATTGAAGAAATTAGGGTGTACTGTCGGAGCTGGGAGGATCATGAGCATCACTTGAGGACTGTGCTTCAGACCTTTAGAGAAAAGAAGTTATATGAAAAAATTTCAAAGTGTGAATTCGGGCTAGATCCAGTGGCATTTTTGGGTCATGTAGTGTCGAGTGAGGGGATCAAGGTAGCTCCGAAGAAGATTGAAGCAGTGTAGAGTTGACCTAGACCGTCTTCAGCTACGGAGATCTAGAATTTTCTTTGTTTGGCGGCGTATTACCGTCGATTTGTAGAGGGTTTCTCATCTATTGCAGCAATTATGACCAGATTGACCCAGAAGGGTGCTCCATTCAGATGGACTGAGGAGTGTGAGGAGAGCTTTCAAAAGCTTAAGACAGCTTTGACTACAACCGCGGTGTTGGTGTTTCCTTCGGGTTCGGGATCGCAGTCTTATACTGTATACTATGATGCATCGCGTATTGGTTTCGGCGTGGTGTTGATGTAGGATGGTAGGGTGATTGCCTATGTGTCTAGATAGATAAAGGTATATGAGAAGAAGTATCATGTCCATGACCTCGAGCTAGCAGCTATTGTTCATGCCTTGAAGATCTAGTGGAACTACTTGTACATTGATCCTTGTGAGGTCTACACCGACCACCGGAGTCTACAACAACTGTTCAAATAGAAGGATCTTAACTTTAGGCGACGGAGGTGATTAGAGTTGCTTAAGGACAATGATATCACCGTTTTATATCATTCCGGGAAGGCCAATGTTGTGGCAGATGCCTTGAGTCACAAGGCAAAGAGTTTGGTAAACTTAGCATATCTAACGGTAGCAGAGAGGCCATTAGCCTTGGATGTTCATGCCTTGCCCAACCGATTTGTTAGATTGGATGTTTCTGAGCCGAGCCAAGTTTTGGCTTGTGTGGTTTCTTGATCTTCTCTTTATGATCGTATGAGAGAGTGCCAGTATGATGACCCCCCATCTGCTTTTCCTCAAGGACACGGTTTAACACGGTAATTCCAAGGAGGTAACTGTAACACCCCGAAAAAATGTCAAAGTACTTAAGTGTAAGGCATGGTAAATTTTGCAGAGAAAATAATGTTTTATGGTGCCGGACTAGGATTACGTGTTTGAGGGTTATAGAAATTTCAAAGTACTTAAGTGTAAGGCCTGATAAAAACTTGAGTGTTTTATGGTGCTCGGACATTTTGGGTTGAACAATGGACGAGAATAAAAAGGAAAACGTTTGGCAGAAAAATGTAATTCTGCGGTCCATTATGCGACCGCAGAATCACTCTGCGGGCCGCATAATGGCCGCAGAAGTGAGCAGGAGAAGGGCCAGTCCGAGAAAATTATGCGGTCGATTATGTGACCGCATAACTATTTTGTGGTGCATTATGCGATCGCATAACAATTATGCGGACCGCATAGTGACCGCATACACAGACAGATTTTGGCCAACTTTGGACACCAATATGCGAACGATATGCGGTCTGTATAACCATTATGCGGTCGCATATGTGATCGCAGAACCTGTTCCGGAGCTTCATTTTTGGGTTTTTAAAACCCGACCCTACTTCTTAAAATACACATTTTGAGCTATTTTTGAGAGATAATCTGACATTTTAGAGTGAGAGAGGGTGCCCTAGAGTGAGAAGGTGTTCTCCAGTAATTGTTCTTCAATTCTTGCCCAAGTTTTTGAAGATTGAGAAGGGAAACTCACTAGGTCTTCATCCTAGAGGTAAGATTCTACACCCTAACCCTCAATTTCGAATTTTGTGTAGAAATGGATAATAAGCAAGATAATTTCTGGGCAAGA
>AWOL01S0001222.1:0-34099 GCA_000715115.1 Nicotiana otophora | reverse complement strand
GGTTTTTAAAACCCGACCCTATTTCGTTAAATACACTCTTTGGGTCATTTTTGAGCTATTATCTGACATTTTAGAGTGAGAGAGGGTGCCCTAGAGTGAGAAGGTGTTCTCCAGTAATTGTTCTTCAATTCTTGCCCAAGTTTTTGAAGATTGAGAAGGGAAACTCACTAGGTCTTCATCCTAGAGGTAAGATTCTACACCCTAACCCTCAATTTCGAATTTTGTGTAGAAATGGATAATAAGCAAGATAATTTCTGGGCAAGAGGGTTGGTTATTATACATGCATGTGTTATCAAGGGGTGTAGAAAGATCGTTGAGCTAAAAATGATAAAGGTTGGGCTGTGGGATGATGGAATCCTCCATAAAAGGATATTCAGAACTTAATGCACATCTAGTGTTTGATAAAATGCTCAAATGAGCTAGAACCATGATCATCTTCCTAATTTTGGTTTAATTTGTTATATTTCTAAAATAGATTGAAGTTGCTAAGAATTTCTGAACATTTTGAGTGTAAGGAAGCTCAAGTGACCTATGTTGGCTAAACTCTTCTTTAAGAGTTGGAATTCTCATTATCCTTGTGAGTTCCGAGATGTTGATTATAAATCGAGTATTCCGATAAGTTTTGTGATGAAGATATATGTTCAATTTGTATTTTAAATGTTCTTATTATATTGCATTATAAATTGAGGATGTGTCCCTAACTATGGATTATGTATCCACATGTTATAATTTCTAGTCGTGATTTATGTGAAAGGTATTATGCCAAGTTGTGTAGAGATTGTGATTATGATACACCTCTACCCGCATACATTGGGGTGAGGTGGCATGACTGCTTTGTGTGGGGATTATAGTATAGAGATTGTGATTGTGATACACCTCCACCCGCATATATATTGGGGTGAGACGGCATGACCGCTTTGTGTAGGGATTATGCTATTGTGGGACTGCACCTCCACCCGCTTACATTAGGGTGAGGCGGTACGACCATTTTGTGTATAGTTTTGGTATTGTTGTGGCACCACCACCCACATACATTGGGGTGAGGTGGTAGGGCTGCTTGATTAGAGTTGTGGGGCTCCACATGCATACATCGAGTGAGGCGGTGGGGCCGCTTTGTGTGAAGATAGTTACATAGGTTCTCATCTTAAATTCTATAAATGTTGTTGATAACTTTTAATAAGCTTTCTATGGTTGAGACAGTTATCTATATTATTCTATTACCGCACTGGTTCATCATAATTATCTTGTATTTCTAAATTCTTAATTTGGTGTTTAGTTTTCATACTAGTACTATTCGGCGGTACTAACGTCCCTTTTACCGGGGGCGCTACATCTTTAAATGGATGCAGGTGGTTCCACAGCAGGAGATATTGATCAGTGTTAGCAGTACACTTACTTCCCAGTTGACTTGGTGAGTCCCACTTCATCCCGGGGTCATGTATCTTTTGTTCTTTATGTATTCCGTTTGAGGTATAGCCGGGGCCTTATTGCCGGCATTATCATTGTACTCATCTTTATCTATAGAGGCTCCGTAGACATAGTGTGGGTTTTGTATTGGTGTTGGGTAAAGACAAACTATGTTATGTTGTGGTTGTATTACTTGTCCATTTGAGACTTTAAAAATGATGAAACTATTGGTAAGAAATTGGTAATTGAAGACATGACCACTTTATTGTTTAATTAAGGAAAACATATATTCTCTTTCTTCATGAATGAGTTTGGGTAGAAGGAATCTAATAGGCTTGCTCGGTCGGGTTCACTCGGTTGAGAGCCGGTCAAGCTCCTCGATTTTTGGGGCGTGACAGTAACTATTGGAGATGACTGCATATTATGGATGCAGGGCAGGCTATGTGTGCCCAGTGTAGATGGATTGAGGCGTATGAAGAAGTACATAGTGGAATATGTAGCTCGGTGCCTAAACTATAAGAAAGTAAAGTATGAGCATCAACGACCAGGTGGGTTTCTTCAAAAGCTAGAGATTCCAGAGTGGAAATGGGAGTGGATTACTATGGATTTTATTGTTGGGCTCCCACGGACTTAGAGGAAGTTCGATGCAATCTGGGTGATTGTGGATAGGTTGACCAAGTCAGCTCACTTCATTCCAGTGATGACTACTTATTCCTCAGAACAACTGGCTCAGGTTTATATTCGTTAGATTGTTAGGGTGAATGGCATGTGGTATCTATCATCTCTGACCAGGGTACGTAGTTTACATCACGGTTCTTCAAGGATGTACAATATTAGTTGGGCACGCGGGTGGAGTCGAGTATAACATTTCACCCTCAGACAGACAAACAGTCTGAGCGCACTATTCAGATATTGGAGGATATGCTTCGTGCGTGTGTGATGGAGTTTTGGGGTTCATTCGATCAGTTCTTTCCACTTGAGGAGTTTTCCTACAACAATAGTTATCATTCGAGTATTCATATGGCCCCATATAAGGCTTTGTAGGGTAGGCAATGACGGTCTTCGGTGGGTTGGTTTGAGTTGGGTGAGGCTAGGCTATTGGGTACAGACTTGGTTCAGGATGCTTTGGAAAAGGTTAAATTGATTCAAGATCGACTTCGTACAACCAATCTAGATAGAAGAGTTATGCAGATTGGAGGGTTTGCGATATTGCATTTATAGTTGCGGAGTGGGTCTTGCTCCGGGTTTCGCCCATGAAGGGTATTATAAGGTTTGGAAAGTAGGGCAAGTTGAGCCCTAGGTATATCGGACCTTTTGAGATTCTTGAGAGGGTTGGAGAGATGGCCTATAGATTTGCACTACCACCTAGTCTGGCTGCAGTTCATCTAGTGTTCCATGTTTCTATGCTCCGAAAGTATCACGACGATCCATCTCATGTGTTAGACTTCATCTCAGTCCAGTTGGACAAGGATTTGTCGTATGTGGAGGAGTCAGTGGCCATTTTGGATAGGCAGATAGTTGAGGTCAAAGAACATTGCTTCAGTTAAGGTTCAGTGGAAAGGTCAGTCAGTCGAGGAGGTGACTTGGGAGACCGAGCATGATATGCGTAGCCGTTACCCGCATCTTTTCACCTATTTAGGTATGTCTCTATACTCGTTCGAGGATGAACAATTATTTTAAGAGGGGAAGGATGTAACAATAAGGCAGATCATTTTGAGTGTATTAGACTTGATCCCCTATTTATTGCCTTCTTTGTGTTATACAGTGGTTTCATGACTTGCCGGGATGTTTGGTTTTGTTTTCGGGTGAGTTTCGGAAATGGGACGCGTAGTCCCTAAGTGGGACGTTTAGGAGTTGACAGTAGTTTGAATTGTGTGAAGATGACTCCGGAATAGATTTTTGATTGTTCCATTAGATCCGTAGGGTGATTTTGGTCTTGGACCAGTCTGGATGTTGCTTTGGAGGTTAGTCCGTCGTTTCGGCGTTTATTGCAAAAGTTGGAAAGTTGGAATGTTTGACCAGGAATCATCTTTATGATAGCGGGGTCGGATGCCGATTTCGGAAGTTTGGAATAGGTCTCTAATGTCATGTATGACTTGTGTGCAAAATTTGGTTTCGGAATTCAGAAGTTCTTAAGTTTTTAGGCTTCAATCGATGGGTGATTCACGATTATAGTGTTGTTTGATGTGATTCGATACTCCAAGCGTGTTCATATGATGTTTTAGGACTTCTTGGTATATTTGGTTAAGGTCCCAGGGGCCTCGGGTATGCTTCGGACCATGTTCGGCGCATTTCAGAGAATATAAGGTTGCTGAATCTGGTGCTTCTGGTTTCTTTATACGCGATCACGAGTGGATTAATGCGATCGTGCAGGGTAGTTTGGAACTAGGGGATATTTTCTCTACACAATCGTGAGAGGAGGTTTGCCATTGCGGATGGTTGGTGTTCAGTGAGTCGCGAACGCGTGAAGAAAGTTGCGTTGTTGCATTCACGTAGAAGGATTTGGGGGTTGCAGGTTCTTGCGCGTTTCGCATTCACATGTGGTCTTTCATGATCGCAGAGTATTAATTTGGTAGCCTGAGACTTTGTGCTTCGTGATCGCGAAAAAGAATTTATACCTCGGTAGAACTTAAATTTCAAAATATGGGTTTATTCTCTTATTTCACAATTTGCACTTAGAGCGCTCGGTTTGAGGGATATTCAGAGAGATTCTTTGGGTACGAGTTCTTAACCCGTTTTTTTTATTAAATTCTACTAATATATCATTGATTTCATCATGTAATTAGGGATTTGGGGTGGAAACATTGGGGAAAAAGTGTAGAAGTTCTTAGACTGAATTTTTGTCCTTTGAAAGGCGAATTGATGTCAGATTTGAATAATTCTTGTATGGTTAGACTCGATATTGAATGGGTGTTCAGATGTTATAATTTAGGTTGGGTTCCGAGACTCAGCCCGGGGTGACATTTTGGAGTGATTTTTCAATTCTTTGCTAAAATAATAATTTCATTATTTAAATTAGTTTCCTATAGTTATATTTATAGTATGAAATTGTTTTGGCTAGATTCGAGCCATTCAAAGTTGGAAAATCGAGGGAAAGTCCTTCTAGTTGATTCATTTAGCGAGGTTTGAGGTAATTGACTTGGCTAACCTTGTGTGGGGGGAAATTTCCTTTAGTCTTTGGTATTTTTTTGATAATTGTGATATGTGAAAGCCGTGTATGCAATGTGACGAGTGTGTACACGGGCTAAATGTGAAATTCCTGGTTCTTAGCTATGTAGTTACCTTTCATGCTTTAATTGAGTTGCTTTAACATGTTGTAGTCGTCGTATCTACTCTAATTTCACATATCTACCTGTCTTATCTCTTATTTGCAACTTGTACTACATGTTTAGTTGAATTACTTGCTTTCTTAACTCCATATTCATTATTTAACTGCGAAATTTGCTATCCTTGAAAGATTTGGGTGTTGAGTTGCGAAGGCCGTAGTGTCTATTGATGCAAGTTGTAAGTTGTGAAATATCACTTTATTTAGTTGTTATGTCTTAGCATTTGTGTTATTGTTGAGATGATGTTTGGTTGTGTGCACGAGGTGTCTGACGTGCTATTGTTATTGTTTTCATGAGGTTTCTGCCTTGCGGTTGTCACTATTTGCACGAGGTTTCTGCCATGCCGTTGTGATTATTGATACGCATACGGTGGTATAAGGTTTAGGTGTTGAAATGCATGCAGTGAAATAAGGTGGGCTGGATACGCGTGGCTAGTAGGGGAACTACTAGAAATCATGCGATGTGATAAGGTGGGCTGAAACGCGGGATGCTATTTCGGGAAAATGATTTTACAAATAAAGTATAAAGGCTCCTGCAATAATATAAGGAAATACTGTGAGTTCGTTTTATGATTTTGGGCTACGAGGCGGTACCTTGTGAGTGCCCCTGTTGATCTTCTCTATTTTATGTACTGTTTAGTTGATGTTCCTTAATATGTAAAACTCTTGTTTTCCTTTCGTGTTGGATTAGCTTCTTTGATTTTGTGTTGTTATCTTTCCGTAAATTCGCTATTGTTTCATTTCCTAGTAATTACCATTATATTATTATATGTTCTTCCTTATTTTCTTATTATTTTCAGTAGGGCCTTGACCTGACCTCGTCACAACTCTACGGAGGTTAGGCTTGGCACTTACTGGATATCATTGTGGTTTACTCATACTATGCTTCTACACATATTTTGTGCAGATCCAGGTACATCATATCAGCCTTAGTATTATCGCGTTAAGTTGCTTGCTTTGGAGAATTCAAGGTACACCTACCCGCATCTACAGTCCTCGTAGTGCCCTTCTATCTCGTTAGTTTCAAATTTCCTTACATCTTCATAGACAATGATGTATAGGAGTGTTGAGTACTGTATCTGGAGCTTGTGACTTGTATTTACACCAAGTTTTGGGAGATGTACATGTTGAGTTACAACTTTTATTTTATATAGTTGTTGATGTTTGAGCTTTTAAATTATTATTTCAGTTATTCCGCATGTTTGTTAGGCTTAACTAGTCTTAGAGACTAGGTGTCGTCACGACATCCTACAGAGGGAAATTGGGTCGTGACATACATGCTACTCAACGTACATTACTCATGAAATAAACTAGTATGGGCTTAAGACAATTAATAACAATCAATAGCAATCAAGAATATGAGAACTAGTGTGGAGTCACATATGGTAAAGTGGTTCACAATGAAAGCCTATTTTTTAATTAAACACTAAACCTATAAGGATTAATAAATGTCAATAGACTAGAGGCTAAGGGTAGAATTCCATTCATGGCCAAGGTACTCTTTGGATCCCTGCCACTTCAAAGTTCCCAAGGATCTCGGGGCTCAGGGCAGTGCTTGTGTCAGGGAGAGTAGCTCAACCAAGAACTAAACTCTACTCCCAAATACTCCTAACTACTCACACCTACTCTTCTCTATAGGTTTGGATACTAATGAGGCACTCAATGTAGATTCATATACCATAGTGATACTATACCACATGAATATATATATTTCTCGTAACAACTATACAAAATACCACAGGATCATAAGATAGCAAATTTCACATTGGTGTAACCACAATTCAAACCTAAGTATATGATCATATCATTTTAGACATGCACAAAGAAATAAACTTCAGGCACACACAAAAACAAAAGCATTTAGTAGATTACTTTTAGAAACCTGAACACTTGATTCATATGTCGTAAGAGTAGAGTAAATGCAAGGTTTAAACCTACAAAAGACCCTGGGCATAGATACATTCTCTTAACAGCCTTCAATTAGATTAGTCAAGGATTGGTTCTAACTGTGTCTTATCTTCTAGCATACACACAGGTTAATAGTTTCAATTGAATCTTTAAAAGAGAACTAACAGAGATGCAGGTTAACAACTTTAATTAAAACTTCTAAATAACAGAGGTATAGGGTAACAATCCTGTTTCACTCTAAAGCAAATGGCATGATTACTTCTTTCTTAAATCTTTTAGCTTCATACTAATCTCACTGGAGAATAAAGTATACTATTATACTCAAACAGTAGCAACAGATGATTCACCTCAGGTTCATAGTTTAGGCCTAGTTCATTTAAGTGAGCTTAGTGAAGTTTTTAAAGACAATGTAGACATGTACATGATTATGAAAGACAATCAGAAGTATTGAAGAATAACACGAGTGCGGGTATCCAAGAGAACATCCACATGGGTCATATCATTACAAACATGAATAGAGTGTTATCATCATGAAATCGGTCCAATAGTGTCACAACATGAGTTTCGATTAAGGGGCAGGGGTATCATTACATTAAAGATATGTTATCCAAATCAAGTGTGGGATTTCAGATATTTTGAAACTCAATTCTTGCACTTTAGAACAACAAATGAAATATTAGAATATGGACACATCTTAACCAACCCTCATAGCTTCAGTTAAGTGTATGGCAATTATCAGAATACACACAAAGGTGATACAAGAATCCAGTGAGCTTAGGCCATGTTTATATAGTGTGATCAAACAATCATGTGTTTAATCAGATGATAAATGACCTTCTAAGAATTAACAAAATCACAAAGGCATGTCATAAAGAAGTGATTCGTTTAAATGTCATGAACTGGTGTTCCCAAACTAAGGTGGCAGTCTTATTTTCGCTACTAAACAAGCTCATATTCACTGAAGTCTAGTTTATCAGGTGCATCACTACAAAATGCAAATCATACCCAAGGCAAATTTATAGCAGTCATCGTAGTTCTAATATAACATCAGAGAGGTCGGAATCTAGCTATTATTATTGTTTAGAGTTCTTTAGTTATTTTCAAAGCTTATTAGTGGATATGAGTTATTAGGTGTTGAATAGGATCAATACACAATTCTAATTTAAACAACTTAAGGAAACTCATGATTCCAGAACCCATTTTTCAGGCATATGTCATTGAAAAAACATGGACCAATTAGTCATACATTATCAATAACATCATTCAATAAAAGATAACAGAACAAATCATGCTTGCAAATTCAAACAATTAAAATGAAGAGTAGAGTTGAGATTTTACTGACCTCCTTTAGGTAGGTAAACCAAAAACAAGACTTAGTTTAACCATTTAGGAGTCCAAGACTCAGACTCCAATCAGTGAGTAGCTCATAACTAGAAAAGAGAGGAATCAGAAACCAAGCTAGAACATAGCCTCAACTGAAAAGATCCTAAACACTATGTATTAATTCTTTTAGATTGTTAGATCTTGTTGGTGATGTTAGGTGAGAGAATTGAAGGCTCCTATTTATATTGGCCATTGAAGCCTTAGGGTTCCAGCAGATTCAAGTTACATAGTGGAAGATGACGAAGGGTGTATGATGATAGCAAGGCGGGTGAAATTAGAGAAAAATAAAGGGAAACATCATTAAGGAACTTTACCTGGGCACAATGATGAAGGATGTTGCCATTGAGAGTGAGGATCCATCTGTCGAAGCTCCAATGTCCAGAGATCACTGCGTTTGACTTCTGGACAACGGATATTGATGATGAATCTAGAGATATCAACCATGCATGCTCCGATTTGAAAGAACGAGTGGGGAAATCAGATGAATGCATTTTTGCCTTTTAGGTCTAGGGTTTCAAACATGGGTTTTGAATTTTAATGATGAATAGGGAAAGAATCATGCGATATTCGAGGATATAGGAGGCATATTTAGTGTTGTACAGTTCGAATTTGTGACCTTGCTGCAAGGTTTCATGATTGATGGGCTTGGAGGGTTTGAGAGAATAGAGAGGAAAAGAGGAAAGAAGGGTGGATGTTCAACGTGGGAAATGATTAGGGTTAGACGTCTTGTATTTGACTTAAAAATGCAAGATAGGATCTGGGCCATTTGATCATTTGATCAACAACCCTGATAAAGAAAAGGTTATTATGCAAAATGGGGTTTGCTTGATCTGTGTGATCCAACTGTTGAGATAATATATGGCGTGGGTTTACAATAAAGGGGAAATAGGAATACATTTGGATCGTCGATGATTTAGATCAATGACTCAAATCAAATGTGTTTGTTTTATGAGTGGGGGCGAGTGATGTGGCACGATCTTATTGGACAAGAAGAGGCATCGGGGTTTGCTAAGGTGGAGAGGAGGGAATTGGACCTGGATCAGATTTGGCTTTAGGCTTTGTAATTTGGGCCAAAATTATTTTAAATGGTAGCCATTTTGTTTTCAATTAAAGAATTGCAAGTATAGCCTTTTAGCCTTTTAACCCTTTTGAAATCAATTTAAATAAACTTAATTATTTTCAGTAAAATTATACTTATCAAATATACTACTAATTATTGTAATTAATTATTTGTAAAATACTTTATTTTCTAAATTATGACAGTAATTTTGAATTATTAATATAGTAGTCTAATTAAATTGAAACTAAGGGGTAAATCGTTAAATAAATTATAAAGCCTATGTGTTGTATATAAAAGTTATTTAAATAGTATTAAAATTTTGACTATGATATATTTGTAATTACATAATACTAAATCATTAATTTCAATACTATTAATACTTAATTAATTTTGTAAAATAGGTATTATTGCTTGAAATAATTTTTCAAAACATTCATTGTAAATTATTAAGTATAAAATAAATTAAGTTTAAAAGGAAGGGTCAAAATTGGCCATCAACAGTAGTAAATGAAACTCCACTAGTCTCCAAAATACATGCCATGCAAAATATCCGTTGGCACCTGGCTATAAACTCATGAGCATCCACTGACTCGGCCCCACTAAACTATGGAGGCTTAAGCCTTCCAAACCGCTCTAGTCTCTTCTGCTCCTCATCACTCATAGGTGGGCCATCCTGGGCCCGAGCAGCTACAACTGGATGGGATAGTATTTTCCCCTAGTGTCTGGAGTCCATGAGTTACCTGCTCTGGAGTACGAGCGACAGGAGTCTAAGCACCTCTCACAGCCTCAAAGTGGCTGGTGCAACCGGAACCGAAGCCGCACGAGCAAGGCTCGGGCATATAGTCAATATCTGGGCCAAAGTCTCCTGAAGGCCTGGAATCAAATTGGGTACATCTACTGCCTGACTGGTCCCACCGGTTCAACCATATCTAGGTTTTGCTCCTATGTTGGAGCAATTGGTGGCTTCAGGGGTGTTGCTCTAGCTATTGTAGGCACTGCACCCCAGCCTCTACCGCGGCCCCGCCCTCTCGTGGCCCTAGCTGGTGGTACTGGTGGTCGTCCTACTGATCTTGTCGCACGTGTCCCCACCACCTGTGAGAGAATAAAAGAATAGAAGTTCAGTTTCCAGAATCAACAAATCCGCACGCCAAGAGTACATGAAAGTGAAGTTTCCTTATGGTTCGATAGCCTCTCGAAGATAAGTATAGAGGTCTCCGTACCGATCAGGAAGACTCTAGTAAACGTTTTCATGACTTATGAGACCTAAGAAGCCTAGTTCTTTGATACCAACTTGTCATGGCCCAAAATCCCAATTTGTTGGGACGACGCTTAACATATTACTAATCAAGGCGGCAATCACATAACAACTACGCACTTTGTCACGACCCCAAATTCCCTCCGAGGGAGGTCGTGGTGGCACCTAGTCTCTAAGACTAGGTAAGCCTATCAATGCGGAATAATAATAAATATCTAAAATAAATAAACTGCTATTCAAATAATTACAACTCCCTAAACCCGGTAGAAATAAGTCAAAAGCTTCTAAGAATTTATTCTCTATGTCTCTATACATCAGAGTCTAAAACAAAATAAGGAAGACAACATGGTAAGATAGAAGGGGACTCCGGAGTCTGCGGACGCTGGCAGATATACCTCGAAGTCTCTTCGTACATCTAGTTTACTGATGCCTGGTCGGATAAGATGTACCTGGATATGCACAAAAAGATGCGCAGAAGCATAGTATGAGTACACTACAGCGGTACCCAGTAAGTGCCAAACCTAACCTCGGTAGAGTAGTGACGAGGTCAGGTCAGGCCCTACTGGAAAATAAATAATGACATGGTAAAATATTTAACAATATAATAAGATAAAATGACAATGGAAATGAATCAAGTAGTATGTCACCGTTTTATATTACACCAAATAATGACAATTAATACCCAACAATAATTAGAACAATAATCAAAGGTAACTGCGGCCATAAATCAATTTCAACAAGGGCACTCCCGGGGTACCTCTTCGTAGTCCCAAATCATAAATAAATCACAATATCTCATTTTCTTATATCACCGCGGGAGCCTTCACAATTTATTTTAAAGAAAATATTTTTTCCGAAATAGAATCCCGCGTTTTTGCCAACCTTATCATACCGCATGACTTCTAATAGTTTCCCTCATGCATATCAAGCCACCCTTATCTCATCGCATGCATTTCAACACCCAAACCTTATACCACCGCATGCGTATCAATATCAGAATATATCATAATTTGCACCTCAAGTACCCAAATATTTCAATTTGCCAAAATATATCAACAACAATATTTTTCCATAATAAAGAGCTCACGGCTCATGCCAAAATAATTCATGATAATAGTTTTCCACAATAAAGAGCTCACGGCTCCATAACAATTAGTACGAAAATCTAACAAATTATTCAGCAAATAGAATAATTCACAAATTTACTACCTTGTTTTAAATAGCAAATTTTTTAATGTACAAATACTTCATTTTGTTTTATAATATTTGAGATTAAAGAAATTCCACATTTAATTAATACACCGAATAAAAGAAACCAAGTTTCAGATAACAGGTAAAAACAATTAGCAGGAGAAGGTCAAGCAAATTTAAAGTATATAAATCAAATCAATGATGGAGAATATAACATGATTTAATAATATAATTAATATGCAACAGTGATCTACACAAATTAAAAACATAATATTTCACATTTAGCCGTGTACACACTCGTCACCTCGTGTACATGACTTTCAACACATTTCAATTTATCACTTCAATACCAATCCTAGGGGAAATTTCCCCCACACAAGGTTAGACAAGTCACTTACCTCGACATGCTCCAATTTAACCAAGTAGTATGTCATTTCTTCGACTTTCCGACTTTGATTGACTCGTATCTAGTCATAATTAATTCGATACAGTCAACAAAAATTATAGAATCAATTCCATAAAAAAATACTACATTTTAAAATAAAATCCGAAACTTAACACAAAATTTACCTGTAAGGCCCACGTCTCGTAATCCGGCGAAAGTTACGAAATAGGAATGCCCATTCAATTACGAGTCTAACCATACCATTTTTACTAACATCCGACATCATCTTGACCTCCAAATCTCAAATTCTCATTTTGAAATCCCTAGGCCCAAATCTTCTAATTTCACCTTAAAAACATGTAATCTATTCGAAATATTCAATGATAATCCAATATAATTGACTAAACAAACGTTTGTCCTCGAACGGGTTTAGAATTATACCTGGAGTGGTGAAAAGATGAGGATAATAGCTGCGCATATCATGCTCGATCTCCCAAGTTGCCTCCTCGACCAGATTACCCGTCTACTGAACCTTCACAGAAGAAATGTTCTTTGACCTCAGCTTTCGAACATGCCTGTCCAAAATAGCCACTGGTTCCTCAACATAAGATAGACCCTTGTCCAACTGAACTGAACTGAAGTCTAACACATGATACGGATCGCCGTGATATTTCTGAAGCATAGCAACATGGAATACCGGATGAACTGTAGAGAGACTAGGTGGTAATGCAAGTCTGTAAGCCACCTCTCCAACTCTTTCAAGAATCTCAAAAGGCCCAATATACCTAGGGCTCAACTTGCCCTTCTTCCCGCACCTCATCACACCCTTCATAGGCGAAAACCGGAGCAAAACCCGCTCACCAACCATGAATGCAACATCACGAACCTTCCGATCCGCATAACTCTTTTGTCTAGATTGAGTTGTATAAAGTCGATCCTTAATCAATTTAACCTTTTCCAAGGCATCATGAACCAAGTCTGTACCCAATAGCATAGCCTCGCCCGGTTCGAACCAACCTACTGGAGACCGGCACTGCCTATCATACAAGGCCTCATACGGAGCAACCTGAATGCTCGACTGATAACTGTTATTGTAAGAAAACTCTGCAAGTGGTAAGAACTGATCCCAAGCACCCCCAAAATCTATCAAACACGCACAAAGAATATCCTTCAATATCTGAATAGTGCATTCGGATTGCCCGTCTGTCTGAGGGTGAAATGTTGTACTCAACTCCACAAGAGTACCCACCTCTCGCTGTATAGCCTTCCAAAACCGTGAGGTAAACTGTGTACCCCATTCAGAGATGATAGATACCGGTACGCCGTGAAGTCTGACAATCTCGCGATTATATATTTGAGCCAACTGCTCGGAAGAGTAGGTAGTCATCACAGGAACGAAATGACCTTACTTGGTCAGCCTATTCACAATCACCCAAACTACATCAAACTTCCGCTGAGTCCGTAGAAGTCCAACAACAAAATCCATAGTGATCCGCTCCCATTTCCACTCCGGAATTTCTAACTTCTGAAGCAATCCACCCGGTCGCTGATGCTCATATTTCACCTGTTGACAATTTAGACACCGAGCTACATACTCCACTATGTCTTTCTTCATCCGCCTCCGCCAATAGTGTTGTCCCAAGTACTAATACATCTTTGTAGCACCCAGATGAATGGAGTACCACGAACTGTTAGCCTCCTGGAGAATCAACTCATGCAAACAATTTACATTAGGCACACATAGTCGGCCATGCATCTGTAATACATCGTCATCTCCAATAGTGACTTCCTTGGCATCACCATGCTGAATTATGTCCTCAATGACAAATAGATAGGGGTCATCGTACTGACGCTCATTGATACGATCATACAGAGAAGAATGGGAAACCACACAAGCCAAAACTCGGCTTGGCTCGGCTCGAAAATATCCAATCTAACAAACTGATTGGCCAAGGCCTGAACATCCAAGGCTAAAGGCCTCTCTGCTACCGATAAATATACTAAGCTACCGAAACTCTTCGCCTTACGACTCAAGGCACCGGCCACTACAGTGGACTTCCTGGGATCATAGAGAATTGTGATATCATAATCCTTAAGCAACTCAAATCATCTCCGCTGTCGCAAATTAAGATCCCTCTGTTTAAACAGATGTTGTAGACTCCGGTGATAGGTGTAGACGTCACAATGGACACCGTATAAATAATGCTGCCAAATCTTCAAGGAATGAACAATAGTTGCTAACTCAAGGTCATGGACTGGATAATGCTTCTCATGTACCTTTAACTGTCTGGATGTGTAGGCAATCACCCTACCGTCTTGCATCAACATTGCGTCGAGACCAATACGCGACACATCATAATACATTGTATAAGACCCTGAACCTGTAGGTAATACCAATACTGGGGTTGTAGTCAAAGCTGTCTTGAGCTTTTGAAAGCTGTCCTCACATTATTCGGTCCACCTGAAAGGAGAACCCTTCTAGGTCAATTTGGTCATAGATGTAGCAATAGAAGAAAAACCCTCTACAAATCAGTGATAATACCCTGCCAAACTAAGGAAACTCCGGATATCCATAGCTGAGGACGGTCTGGACCAAATTTTCACTGCTTCAATCTTCTTCGGATCTACCTTGATCCCCTCACACAAAACTATATGGCCCAAAAATCCCACTTAATCAAGCTAGAATTCACACTTTGAAAATTTTGCATATAACTTCCTTTCTCACAAAGTCTGAAGTATAGTTCTCAGGTGTTGTTCATGATCTTCCCAACTTCGGAAATACACTAGAATGTCGTCAATAAACACAATGATGAAAGAATTAATATAAGGCTAAAATACATTGTTCATTAAGTGCATAAATGCTGCTGGGGCGTTTGTCAGCCCAAAAGACATCACAAGGAACTCGTAATGACCGTACCGAGTCCTGAAAGCAGTCTTCGGGATATCTGGCTCCCGAATCTTCAACTGATGATAGCTTGAACGCAAATTGATCTTAGAAAACACTCTGGCACCCTGAAGCTGATCAAATAGGTCATCAATACGTGGCAATGGATACTTGTTCTTCACTATAACCTTGTTCAGCTGGCGGTAATCAATACACATCCGCATAGAACCATCCTTATTCTTTACAAATAAGACAAGAGCACCCCAAGGCGATACACTGGGCCGAATGAATCCCTTATCAAGCAATTCCAGTAATTGCTCTTTTAATTCTTTCAACTCCGCTGGGGCCATATGATATGGTGGAATAGAAATGGGTTGAGTGCCCGATAACAAATCAATGCCAAAATTAATATCCCTGTCGGGTGGCATACCCTGGAGATCTACTGGAAATACATCAGGAAATTCCCTTACTATAGGAACTGACTCCATGGTAGGAGTATTAACACTAACATCTCCCACATAGGCAAGATACACATCACACCCCTTCTCAACCATTCGTTGAGCTTTAAGAAATGAAACAACCCTGATAGGAACATGATCTGAGGTACCTCTCCACTCTAGCAGCGGTAAACCTAGCATAGCCAACGTCACCATCTTGGCGTAACAAGAAAGAATAGCATGATAGAGCGACAACCAATCCATGACCAAAATAATATCAAAATCCACCATACTGAGAAATAATAAATCGGCTCTGGTCTCAAAGCCACTGATAACAATTAAACACGACTGATACACGCGGTCCACAATAATAGATTCACCCACTCGTGTAGATACATAAACAGAAGAACTCAAGGAATCACGTGAGACACCCAAATAAGGGGCAAAATAAGATGACACATAAGAGTAAGTGGAGCCTGGATCAAATAATATTGATTCATCTCTACGATAGACCAGAATAATACATGTGATAATAGAATTGGATGCAACAACCTCTGTCCTTGCAGGAAGGGCATAATATCTGGCCTGGCCTCCCCCTCTAGGGCAACCTCTACCTGCCCGACCTCCACCTCTGGCTGGCTGTGCAAGTGGAGGGGTAACTGGTGCAGTGATCATGGCCTGGGAAAATTGAGGGCCCTGTGGAATAGGTGGGGCATGAGGAATCTGTGGAGGTGCATCTCTCCCAAATCTAGGGCAATCTCTCATAATATGACGAGTGTCTCCACACTCAAAACAAGCCCTCAGAGGACGTGGCTGTTGGGAATGGCTCGGGCCTAATCGACTAGACTGCTCACTGAAAGCACCCCATACAGGAGGTACAATAGACACTGGCGGNTGCTGAATTATGTCCTCAATGACAAATAGATAGGGGTCATCGTACTGACGCTCATTGATACGATCATACAGAGAAGAATGGGAAACCACACAAGCCAAAACTCGGCTTGGCTCGGCTCGAAAATATCCAATCTAACAAACTGATTGGCCAAGGCCTGAACATCCAAGGCTAAAGGCCTCTCTGCTACCGATAAATATACTAAGCTACCGAAACTCTTCGCCTTACGACTCAAGGCACCGGCCACTACAGTGGACTTCCTGGGATCATAGAGAATTGTGATATCATAATCCTTAAGCAACTCAAATCATCTCCGCTGTCGCAAATTAAGATCCCTCTGTTTAAACAGATGTTGTAGACTCCGGTGATAGGTGTAGACGTCACAATGGACACCGTATAAATAATGCTGCCAAATCTTCAAGGAATGAACAATAGTTGCTAACTCAAGGTCATGGACTGGATAATGCTTCTCATGTACCTTTAACTGTCTGGATGTGTAGGCAATCACCCTACCGTCTTGCATCAACATTGCGTCGAGACCAATACGCGACACATCATAATACATTGTATAAGACCCTGAACCTGTAGGTAATACCAATACTGGGGTTGTAGTCAAAGCTGTCTTGAGCTTTTGAAAGCTGTCCTCACATTATTCGGTCCACCTGAAAGGAGAACCCTTCTAGGTCAATTTGGTCATAGATGTAGCAATAGAAGAAAAACCCTCTACAAATCAGTGATAATACCCTGCCAAACTAAGGAAACTCCGGATATCCATAGCTGAGGACGGTCTGGACCAAATTTTCACTGCTTCAATCTTCTTCGGATCTACCTTGATCCCCTCACACAAAACTATATGGCCCAAAAATCCCACTTAATCAAGCTAGAATTCACACTTTGAAAATTTTGCATATAACTTCCTTTCTCACAAAGTCTGAAGTATAGTTCTCAGGTGTTGTTCATGATCTTCCCAACTTCGGAAATACACTAGAATGTCGTCAATAAACACAATGATGAAAGAATTAATATAAGGCTAAAATACATTGTTCATTAAGTGCATAAATGCTGCTGGGGCGTTTGTCAGCCCAAAAGACATCACAAGGAACTCGTAATGACCGTACCGAGTCCTGAAAGCAGTCTTCGGGATATCTGGCTCCCGAATCTTCAACTGATGATAGCTTGAACGCAAATTGATCTTAGAAAACACTCTGGCACCCTGAAGCTGATCAAATAGGTCATCAATACGTGGCAATGGATACTTGTTCTTCACTATAACCTTGTTCAGCTGGCGGTAATCAATACACATCCGCATAGAACCATCCTTATTCTTTACAAATAAGACAAGAGCACCCCAAGGCGATACACTGGGCCGAATGAATCCCTTATCAAGCAATTCCAGTAATTGCTCTTTTAATTCTTTCAACTCCGCTGGGGCCATATGATATGGTGGAATAGAAATGGGTTGAGTGCCCGATAACAAATCAATGCCAAAATTAATATCCCTGTCGGGTGGCATACCCTGGAGATCTACTGGAAATACATCAGGAAATTCCCTTACTATAGGAACTGACTCCATGGTAGGAGTATTAACACTAACATCTCCCACATAGGCAAGATACACATCACACCCCTTCTCAACCATTCGTTGAGCTTTAAGAAATGAAACAACCCTGATAGGAACATGATCTGAGGTACCTCTCCACTCTAGCAGCGGTAAACCTAGCATAGCCAACGTCACCATCTTGGCGTAACAAGAAAGAATAGCATGATAGAGCGACAACCAATCCATGACCAAAATAATATCAAAATCCACCATACTGAGAAATAATAAATCGGCTCTGGTCTCAAAGCCACTGATAACAATTAAACACGACTGATACACGCGGTCCACAATAATAGATTCACCCACTCGTGTAGATACATAAACAGAAGAACTCAAGGAATCACGTGAGACACCCAAATAAGGGGCAAAATAAGATGACACATAAGAGTAAGTGGAGCCTGGATCAAATAATATTGATTCATCTCTACGATAGACCAGAATAATACATGTGATAATAGAATTGGATGCAACAACCTCTGTCCTTGCAGGAAGGGCATAATATCTGGCCTGGCCTCCCCC
Source organism: Nicotiana otophora (assembly GCA_000715115.1). Taxonomy (NCBI): domain Eukaryota; kingdom Viridiplantae; phylum Streptophyta; class Magnoliopsida; order Solanales; family Solanaceae; genus Nicotiana; species Nicotiana otophora. The sequence goes on along the minus strand of AWOL01S0001222.1, from coordinate 15,853 downwards.
TCTAGGGCAACCTCTACCTGCCCGACCTCCACCTCTGGCTGGCTGTGCAAGTGGAGGGGTAACTGGTGCAGTGATCATGGCCTGGGAAAATTGAGGGCCCTGTGGAATAGGTGGGGCATGAGGAATCTGTGGAGGTGCATCTCTCCCAAATCTAGGGCAATCTCTCATAATATGACGAGTGTCTCCACACTCAAAACAAGCCCTCAGAGGACGTGGCTGTTGGGAATGGCTCGGGCCTAATCGACTAGACTGCTCACTGAAAGCACCCCATACAGGAGGTACAATAGACACTGGCGGTGCATAATATGGAACCTAAAGTCTGGGATTAGCCGGAATACAACTGGAAACTGGAAGTGCTGAATGAATAGGACTACTCACATAACCTATACCATGACGGGCTACAACTGGGGCACGAGGATTATTATTTGTGCTAGAATCTCGAGGTATCTTCGCATTCCTCTCTTCCCTCTCTCGAGTCCGCATACCTTCCAATATCCTAGCAATTGACACCACATTTTGGTATGTGATGTCCATCTCTAGCTCTCGGGCCATACTGAATATGATACTAGGGTGGAGACCCTCAATAAATCTGTGAACCCGGTCTCAAACAGTAGCAACTAAGGCTGGTGCATGCCTAACCAACACACTAAATCGGACCACATACTTTGACACGGTCATAGAACCCTGGCACAGCTGCTCAAACTCTATGTGCCATGAATCTCTAAGACTCTGAGGAATATACTCCCATAAGAACATATCTGAAACTTGAGTCCAAGTGAGTGAAGATGCTTCAGTTGGACTATCCAACTCATATGCCTGCCACCACTGGTAGGCTGCTCCTTTAAACTGGAATGTCGTGAAAGAAACCCCACTAGCATCCACAATACCCATAGCATCCTCTGAAGCTAAATCACTGAAAGTGAGAGGGTGGTACTTCTTGTATCTCTCGAGCCTGAGCTGCTCCCCTTCTGAAACTGGTGTCCTAATCTCAGGATGAACTGGGACAACTGGCTGCACTGGTATAACCTCTAGGGCATGGTCAACTTGCGTCCCTGGCTCTAGAGTACGGGCGTCGGGAGTCTGTGCTCCTCCCTTGTCCTGAGATGTGGCAGGAGTAAGTGGAATTAACCCTGCCTGATCTAGAGTGTCGAACATGCTTAAAAACTGGGCAAGAGTCTCCTGAAGTGCAGGAGTAATAACAAACATCTCAGGTGTATGTTCTCCAACTGGAGCTACTGGTGGCTCTGGTGCAACAACTCGTGTAGGTGTTCTGGCTGCACCACGTGGTCTTTCTCGGCCTCTACCCCGACCTCGGCCTTTTGCGGCTCCGATAGGGGGCATGGGTGTCAGATCATTGGATCCAATTGTGCATGTCCTCACTATTGTTTAGTGAATAGAAAGACAATGGTTTAAAATTTTGAAGTCAATAAATGCAAACGATAAGGAATAAAAGAAATGGATATTTCCTAACAGTTCCATAGCCTCTCGAGAATAAGTACAAGTGTCTCCGTACCGATCCGCTAGACCCTATTAATCTGCTTGTGGCTCAAAAAACCTATGAACCTAGAGCTCTGATACCAACTTGTCACGACCTCAAATTCTGAAAGACTCTACTAAACAGTTTCATGACTTATGAGACCTAAGAAACCTAGTCGGGACGATGCCTAACACATTACTAGGCAAGCTGACAATCACATAACAACTATGCACTTTGTCACGACCCTAAATTCCCTCCGTGGGAGGTCATGGTGGCACCTAGTCTCTAACACTAGGCAAGCCTATCAATGCTGAATAATAATAAATATCTGAAATAAATAAACTGCAATTCAAATAATTACAACTCCCAAAACCCGGTAGAACTAAGTCACAAGTTTATAAGAATTTATTCTCTATGTCTCTATACATTAGAGTCTAAAACAAATAAGGAAGACAACATGGTAAGATAGAGGGGGACGCTGGAGTCTGCAGACGCTGGCAGATATACCTCGAAGTCTCCTCGTACAACTAGTTTACTGATGCCTGGTCTGATAAGATGTACCTGGATCTGCACAAAAAGATGTGCAGAAGCGTAGTATGAGTACACCACAGCGGTACCCAGTAAGTGCCAAGCCTAACCTCGGTAGAGTAGTGACGAGGTCAGGTCAGGCCCTACTGAAAAATAAATAATGACATGGTAAAATGTTTAACAATATAATAAGATAAAATGACAATGAAAATGAATCAAGTAGTATGTCACTATTTTATATTACACCAAATAATGACAATTAATACCTCGTGGAAACAAAACAGAATTCTTTACAACTTTAAGAAAATCACAACAATAATCAAAGGCAACTGTGGCCATAAATCAATATCAACAAGGGCACTCCCGAGGTAGCGCCTCGTAGTCCCAAATCATAAATAAATCACAATATCTCATTTTGTTATATCACCGCGGGAGCCTTCACAATTTATTTTAAAGAAAATAGTTTTTTCTGAAATAGCATTCCGCGTTTTAGCCAACCTTATCGTACTGCATGAGTTCTAGTAGCTTCCCTCTGGCGTATCAAGCCACCATTATCTCATCGTATGCATTTCAACACCCAAACCTTATACCATCGCATGCGTATAAATATCACAATATATCATAATTTGCACCTCAAGTGCCCAAATATTTCAATTTGCCAAAATAAATCAACAACAATATTGTTCCATAATAAAGAGCTCACGGCTCATGCCAAAATAATTCATGATAATATTTTTCCACTATAAAGAGCTCACGGCTCCATCACAGTTAGTACAAAAATCTCACAAAATATTCTGCAAATATAATAATTCACACATTTACTACCTTATTTTAAATATCAAATTTTTAAATGTAAAATACTTTATTTTTTAATAAAATTTGAAATTAAAGAAATTTCACATTTAATTAATACACCGAATAAAAGAAACCAAGTTTCAGATAACAGGTAAAAACAATTAGCAGGAGAAGGTCAAGAAAATTTAAAGTATATAAATCAAATCAATGATGGAAAATATAGCAAGATTTAATAATTTAATTAATATGCAACAGTGATCTACACAAATAAAAAATATAATCTTTCACATTTAGCCCGTGTACACACTCGTCACCTCGTGTAAACAACTTTTGACATATTTTAATTTATCACTTCAATACCAATCCTAGGGGAAATCTCCCCCACACAAGGTTAGACAAGTCACTTACCTTGACTTGCTCCAATGTAACCAAGTAGTATGCCTTCTCCTCGACTTTCCGATTCTGATCAACACGTATCTAGTCATAATTAATTCGATGCAGTCAACAAAAATTATAGAATCAATTCCATAAGAAAATACTACATTTTTAAATAAAATCTAAAATTGACTCAAAAATTGCCTGCGGGGCCCACGTTTCGGAATCCGGCAAAAGTAATGAAATATGAATGCCCATTCAACCACGAGTCTAACCATACCATTTTTACTAATATCCGACATCATCTTGACCTCCAAATCTCACCTTCTCGTTTTGAAATACCTAGGCCCAAATCTTCTAATTTCACCTTAAAACATATAATCTATTAGAAATATTCATTGATAATCAAATATAATTGACTAACAATGATCACATGTGACTTACCCCAAGTTCCTCCGTGAATTCTCTCTGAATAATCGCCCAAAACCATGCTGAAAATGTCTAAAATGACAAAATTATTGGCACCCCTCTATTTTTATAATCTGTTAGGGCTTTCGCACCTGTGATGCATGTGACCGCATCTGCGCTTTCGCAGATACGGAGCCCGCCCTCGCTTCTGCGGCTAGCTTCGCTCCAGCGATCCCTCGTCTGCATTTGCGGTCCCGCAGATGTGGTATTTTCCTTCACATCTACGGCCACTGCTCCACTCTCCTTTTTCCACTTCTACGCTACCACACTCGCTTATGCGAGCTCGCACCTGCGAGCTAAATTCCGCAGGTGCGATTGTATCAGTAGGCAGCAGCAAGTTTCAATTGTTCTAAGTCCAAATTTGATCCGTTAACCATCCGGAACACGCCCGAGCCCCTCGGGACCTCAACCAAATATACCAACAAGTCCTAATACATCATACAAACTTACTCGAGTCTTCAAATCACATCCGACAACACTAAAAACATGAATCACGCATAGATTCAAGCCTAATGAACTTTGAAACTTTCAATTCCTACAAACGACGCCGGAACCTATCAAATCATGTCCGATTGACCTTAAAGTTTTTGCCCGCAAGTCATTAATGACATAACGGAGCTATGAAAATTTTCGAAACTGGATTCCGACTCCGGTATCAAAAAGTCAACTCCACGGTCAAACTTCCAAACTTAAATTGCTATTTTATCCATTTCAAACCTAATTTAACTACAGACTTCTAAATAAAATTCCGAACACGCTTCTAAGTCCAAAATCACCATACGGAGCTATTGGAATCATCAAAATTCTATTCTAGGGTCGTTTTCTCAAAATGTTGACGGAAGTCAAACTTAGGATTTTAAGGCCGACTTAAGGAACCAAGTGTTCCGATTTCAACCCGAACACTTCCAAATCCTGAACCAACCATCCCCGCAAGTCATAAATTTATAAAAGCACATACGAGGTTAGAGGAAAGGGGTTCTAAAAGTCAAAATGACCGGTTGGGTCATTACACACTTGAATTCAAAACATGATTTAGTAAGCTCAACAGTGGAAAGTCTCATAAATATCTGATAAAAATAAATGTAACTCTACTACAACTATCACAAAATCCTTGTGTCACCGAGTAAATGAGCTACTAAGTGTCAACATAGTTTGAAACTCTTGTACAACTGTCTTAGAAAATAGAAAAGTACTGGTTAAAAATGAAAGGAAGGAGAGTCAAGGTCTGCGGGAGTCATAACAGCTACCTCAAAGTCTCCGAATAGGTACTAGCACCACTCTAGCAATTGTTGATGATCAATTTTGACTTCCCCCTTTTAAAATTAATTTAGTTATACTTAAATATTTATAATGAATACCTTTAATGTATTTTCTACCTATAAATACTTATTTTTACAAAATTAACTAGGTATTAGTTTGGAAATTAATAACCTAGAATTAGCATTATTATAAATACACTTACTATTTAAATATTATTAAATAACTTTTAAATACATCACATGGGTTTATAATTCAAGGGTTTACTCTTTAATTCCTAATTAATTGGGTTACTATGTTAATAATGCAATTAATGTTATTATTTTGTAAATAATTAATTATAATAATTAGTGGTATATTTGATATTTATAATTTTACTATATTTTATTGTAAATATTTAAGTTTATTTCATTTAATTTCAAAAGAGATCTAAAGGGCTAAAGGCTATAATTGCAATTCTCTAATTAAATACAAGATGGCCATCTTTTAAATTTATTTTGGCCCAAAGCCAAGACCAATCCGGACAATACCCAGCCCAACAACCCATCTCTCTTCCAACATGGCAATCCATGACCTCCTCTTTGAACCAATGAGATCACGCTGTGTCATTTGCCTTTCTCACAAATAAAGCATAACAAATCTGGACCGTTGATCAGTTTCATCAACGGTCCACCTCTAATCTCCATTTTTTCTTTTATTTCATTAACGTTTCATGATTTAATCTTAGTCGTTTGATCAAGGAGATCCAAAGGTCGCCTCTTTTAGTAATTTATAAAATTATTATCCCCCTAAAAATCAGGGTCGTTGATCAAATAATCCAACGAACCAGATCCAATCTCACATTTTTAGCCTTAAGGAGAACCCTAACCCTATATCATTTTGCTTTAGAGACCGGCCGCCTCTCTTTCCCCTTCCATATCTATTCTCTCAAACCTGCAACCCCATCAATCACTGAATTTTGTCTAGCTGTGAATCACCGAAGTTCACAAATCGACCAGGAAATCATGTTGTTTGTCTTCCCTAGCCATGAATCGCGCCGATACCTTCCTCGGTTCTTTGCTTCATTTACAAGTCCCTCAAATGCGAACCCTAACCTTCAAATATGAAACCTCAACTCACCATCGATCTTTCTAATTAGTGGCATGCATGGCCATTCGTTTTTCTATTGTATCTCAAACCTCGTAACTCTTTCCATTTTGTCACGACCCAAAATTGCACTTGTCGTGATGACGCCTATCTCAATACTAGGCAAGCAAAAAATCTAAATAAACCACCATATCTTTTAAGTTTGAGAATAAAATAATTAAATTCAGCGGAAGAAACTCACAATTTCGAATATAACACTCCCAAAACCTGGTGTCACCGAGTACATGCGCATCTAATATGAATACAAAGTGTGACAGATAAAAATCATTGTCTGAAAATATAAAACAATACAATATTTAAACAGGAAAGGAATCGAGTTTGCGGACATCAAGCAACTACCTTGATAGTTCCTAAAAGAATTAACTTCAAAATCTAGCAGCCGCCGTATCTGGGAGCACCTGGATCTACACACGAGGTGCAGAGTGTAGTATGAGTACATCTAACTCAATAGGTAACAAGACTAACCTCTAGGCTGAAAGTAGTGATGAGATCCGCAGGTACAATCCAGTATAAATAATGGTACAACAATGTAAGCATGATTTCAAGTTCAATAGTTAAACTCAGTATAAGTGAAATAGATAAATACTGCATGATATGAGGAATACACCATCTCAGTAGAAAGAACTCAAGTAAATATTGGCCACCAATTATTCAGTCACTCAGTACTGTTTATGGCCAATCCATCACAGGGTTGTTCCAACCAGTATATATATACACATCGACTAACAGTCAGTCACTCAGTACCACATAAGGCTAATCCAGCCCTGGGGTATCCATGTCCACGTAAATTTATTATAATATAAATAAGTTAGGCAAGTCCATGCCCTGGGAAATCCATCCCAAATATATATAAGCATCTACGCTCACTAGGGGTGTGTACAGACTCCGGAGGGGCTCCTTCAGCCCAAGCGTGATATAAAGCGTATATGGCCTACTGCAGGCGGGCAGTCCCGATCCGTATACTAACAAAACCTATAAGGCCTGCTGTAGGCGGGTAGCCCCGATCCATAAAATAATAAAGCCTATAAGGCCTGCTGCAGGTGAGCAGTCCCGATCAAGCCATTCTGTCCTGCTGCAGGCAGGCAACTCGATCCCATAAATATCCTCACAATGGACGAATATGATTGAGTTTGAAATGAATATTTTTGAAATAATTAATTCAACAGCAACACGACCCCATGGGTCCCAAAATATTGGCACATAGCCTAAACACATTATTTAATAAGAGCCTCGGCTCAATTTCTCTAACACGTGGAACATGTTCAGATAATAACATGATCCATTAATTTTACAACTGCACAGGATTTATTCAAGACACAATTTTTGTGGTGCACGTCAACATGCTCGTCACCTATCGTGTGTGTCACCTCCAAACAATTTATATCATACCAAATTTCGGGGATTCAAACCCTCAGAACCATGTTTAAAAGTGTTACTTACCTCAAACCGTGTAATGTTTTACTCCGCTATGCCTTTGCCTTGTGAATTGGCCTCCAAACACCTCGAATCTAGATACAATTAATTCGATTCAGTCAACAAAAGTTATTGGAATTAATTCCATAAGAAAATACTAATTTTCCAACAAAATCCAAAAATTAGCTCAAAAATTGCCCATGGGGCCCACGTCTCGGAATCTGACGAAACTCACAAAATCCGACAACCCATCCAATTACAAGTTCAACCATACTAATTTCACTCAAATCCGACTACGAATCGTTATTCAAATCTCAAAAATTCATTTTATGAAATTGTAGAAATTCCTCCGATTACTCTTGCAAATCACTAATCTAATTCCAAAAATGAAGATTAATTTATGGAATGTAATCACAAGGGAGGCAAGAACCCTTACCCCAAGTTGTGTGGAAATGTTCCTCTCCAAAGTCGCCCAATCCGAGCTCCAAAATCTGAAAATGAAGAAAGAAACCAAAACACACGATTTTATCTTCTGTCCAGTCATTTACTCTTCGCGATTGCGAAGCACAAAAATTTCTAGCCCAAAATTTGCCTTTTGCGATCGCGAAGAACAAGTGCCCAGCTCTTCTAGACAACCTCTAGTATAATGGTCATAATATTTTGTACAAAACTCAAAATGTCAAATGGTTTAACTTTCTGAAAACTCGACGCCAAGGGCTATAACTTTCATTTGTTGCTTACCTCCCAATTCCTTATAAATTGCGAGATATAATCCCCCAAAGTCAGCCTTGTGCAACAGAGATTTCCAAACTCTTCCCAGACAGCCTATAGTATATCTACCATAACGTTTTGTACACAACTTCAAATGACAAATCGTTTACCTGTCTGAAACCTAGACACGAAGGACTACAACTTTCATTTTTGGGTCATCTCCAAATTCCTTATAGATTGTGAGATATAAGATTCCAAAGTCGGGTCAGTACAACAGGATTTTCCTCCACGAAATCCTGAAAAGGCTTCCAAGATCACGATTCACAGTGCCCAAATAGAAAAATCGCTCTTCGCGATCGCGAAGCATACCTCAAAGGCCAAAAACCAACAACTAAGAATGGCCTAGAAATAGTCCGAAATCACCCCGAAACTCACCCGAGCCCCTCTGGACCTCAATCCAAATATACCAACAAGTCCTAAAACATCATACGAACTTAGTCGAAGCCTCAAATTACATCAAACAAGGCTAAACCAACGAATCATACCCCAATTCGAGCTTAATGAACTTTGAAATTTCAAGTTTCCATAAATGACATTGGAACCTATCAAATCAAGTCTGATTGAACTCATATTTTGCACACAAATCATAAATGACATAACAGACCTATTAAAATTTTCAGAATCAGATTTTGACCCCGATATCAAAAAGTCAAGTCCCCGGTCAAACTTTCCAAAAATTCAACTTTTTCCATTTCAAGCCTAATTCCTCTACCGACCTCCAAATAATTTTTCGAACATGCTTCTAAGTCCAAAATTATCATACAGAGCTATTGGAATAATTAAAATTCAAATCTGAGGTCGTTTACATATAAGTCCACATGCGGTCAACTTTTCTAACTTAAAATTTTCAATTATGAGACTAAGTGTCTCATTTTACTCTGAATTCCCTCCGGACCCGAACCAACTAATTCGATAAGTCTTAAAATAATTGTAAAGAATAAATTGAGTAGTAAATGGGGGAACGGGGCTATAATACTCAAAATAATTGGCCGGGTCGTTACACATTTTCACCATTCAATTTCCCTAATCGAAAAGGTCAGATCAAAAGGATGTACTTCAACTTGCCAGATCTATTCCTCCAACTTTTCAAATTGAAGAGAGTTGGAGACACTTCTGGCTTCAATGTTGATATTTGACACCTAGAGGTCAAATGCAATGACCTGTAGGTATTAGGGTTCTGACCAGTGGTCTCTCGTTCCTCAGCGGTTAGCTTCTCTCCTCTTAGTTAAAATCCCTAATGATTTCCCCTATGCTCACTCTTATTTCACTTGCCTATGCTTGCATCATCTAGTAGTCATCATCTTCTACTACTGAATTCGAATTCTACTGAAACCCTAAGCCATTAATGGCACTATAAAGGGGGCTTTCAATGTTCTCACCTAATACATAATAAGAAAGACCTAACAGCTTCAACCTAAAGAGCTAACAAACTCAATAGACAAAACAATCTATCACGAAATTACTTAGAAAGATCTCTCTTTTAGTTTTGAGTAGTAAATTGAGACAGGGTTCTAATTGGTTTCTTGTTTCTCTCTGATTCTGAGTATTACCCTATTAGGGTGAGTTCTTGATTCTATATGACTAAACAATAGCCTTTTGTTTGGGTTGTTGCTCAAGAGGAGGTCATTATACCTCCATCATCTCTTAATTGCTCCATTTGAAACTTATGAACGTATTATAATTTTTATTTAGCCTTTAGTTGTTTATTTTGGTTAACCGGAACTTGTTAATGATCAATGATAAGATGTTGTGTTTATCTCATGTTACTTAGGTAGGTGCGTGACTTTAATGACCTCAATTTCTGTATTGAATAGCCCATGTGTTTAATTTTCTTAACATGCCTTGATGATTTCTCACATCTGTTTAGGTCTTCAAACTTTACTCTAATGTTATGTCATAATCTTCATGCTCGTCAAGATGTTCTGTTCCTTTTAATGTTCTCTTATAATCTTCATGCTCATCATGTGGTATTTTTAATTCTGTTCCACTTAATGTTCTGTTATAGGTCTCTATTATTCATCATGTTATATTCTCCTAAATTCTGTTACTCTGTATTTAGGTTCTAATGTTTAACATACAAACCCCATCTAAGTTCTGCTTACTTAATCTTTTATGTTCATCATGCCATATTCTTTGAGTTCTGTTATGCTACACTTATGGTTGTTATTGCAGTCTTCATGTTTATCATTCCATGCTCTTTGGGGGTTCTGTCATTTTAAACTTGGGATGTTGTTAGATGACTTTAGCTAGGGTGTATATTAAAGTACATAGGATAACCCTGCCTACTTGGTGAAGGTTCATGAAACCCGAGTGCTCAAAATGCTTTCATAAATGCTTGTTAGTTCTCAAGAATCCTTTGAATCCTGATCATGAATGCTTTACATCCATGTCTAACTGTTAGTTGTAGACAGTCCTACTGGAATGATTTTTCATTTGAATACCGGTGGTATTAGTTATGATCAACCAATCACATGTGAATCATATTATAGTTGTGCCTATTGTGGCCGAGTGTTGTCTATTCCTGTAATTCGAATACGACTCCATCATTTTTTGCTATTCCACCCAGTTTGTACATCTGATTTAAGTCTGTTAAGTGTGATGTTTCCTTTATTCTTAACCCCAATGATACTGATAACCTGATTCTGCAATGTTTAGGACACATCTTGTCTTGTGAGGTCATAATCTTGATTGAGATCTCTATATGTATTAAAGTTTTCTATGAACCTTTGCTTATCCATCGTTTTGAATACTTTTTTGTTGAAACTATGCTCAGTCCTTCCTTTCCCTTGTTATTCTAGATTGGATCTGGTATAAGGGAAAACTTCTACTGTTATTGGCTGAGTGCAACAACCTTCTTGTATCATTGTTTGAATATGTACTAAGTATCTCAAGGGAATCAAGTAATATCATTAAACTAAATGTATGCTCATCCATGATCAATGCTAAGGCATTAGCATATGTATCATAAAGATCTTACAATTCCAAATCTATCTATAAGATGTATGACTATTGTTGTCTAATTTTTAGCAACAATAGCATAAGTGTCCCCGTTGTCATACGTGCTTAGAAGTATGACAATAAAACTTGTTCAATATGTGCTTCACTCAATTAATACTAAAGTATATAAACTGTTTCTATGTGTTTTTATTGCATTATTCTGCTAAGGAAAGTATGCTTCTCTGGTATGAGATGTCATAGTGGATGGTTTGCATTGAAAAATCCTCATTGGCATTCAAACCTTTAGGGAACAGTTAGTCCTTAGTGGTTAAAGGTATTTGGTAGCAGAGTTTAACTCTAAGTTGGGTTGCTCTCCCAGACACAAGCATTACCCTGATCCTTGAGACCCTTGGGACCTTTGAATTATCGGAGGATTCAAACAGAGCATCGACCTTGAGTAGAACCTTCTTCTTTGCCTTTAATTCATTGACACTTATTACTCTCCTTGTTTTTGGTGTTTAATGGCAACGAAAGGTATTCAATGTGGAACATTCATTATACACAATCTCCACATTAGCATGATTCCCTTTGCATTTAGATACCGTCAGTAACCGCTTCTTTTAATATTTGCTTAGTATGATTCCCTTAGCATTTAAACATTATCGGTGATTTCTCTTTAGTCTTTTCTTACGTATTTTGTACGTGGATATGTATATAATACTGATATTCTAATGACATTCTCTTTCATTTCCGGGCATGTATAATGATTTAGGCATGTTGAGTTCTTTAAGAACTCAGGCCTAAGTCCAACTCTACTTTGGTCTAAGAGTCTGCCGTCGCTCATCGTTGTTACTGCTGGGCCTGACTTTTGAGTCCCAAACCTTGCAGAGTCACTTCTTTCCCTTCACTTCTTTACTTACTATTTTTGCTATCCTTCAGTTGCACTATGTCATTACTCATTGTTGTTTTTCCTGTTGCTATATCTCATTATGTACATGACAAACATATATTGGATTGAATGTTTATCCTTATCTTTTAATTCATAAAATAACTTAGGCGGAAATTAAAGAACTTAGGATTAAAAGAAGCCTTAGTTAGCAATTAGTTCTATAATCACTAATCATGGGCTTGTTATCAATTATTATCCCTTTCTAACCGTCTCCTTAAAGATTTTTGAAAATAAAGGCTTAACAAAGGTGGCAGCCCTATTTTCAAAGAGAAAAACAGAATTGTCGCGATTTAGTCTTCCTAAAAGAGAACCAATTATTTTGAAGGATTAAGGCATTGTTGCCCTTAAACAAAGGCTTTCAAACCGTTTTCTACTTCAAAACCAAGGTATATCTTAGGATCACTTTCATAACACTTTGATCGCATTAGAATAATACGCATTTTCGTGATTTGGGAAACAAGTGCATTAACCTAGATGCTTTTGAACACTTTCATGACAAACACTTTATTATCAAAGTCTTTTTCATGTTTATATATACTAACACTATTTTTCTAAAGGCTTTTCATTAAATACATCTCCTTTAAACTATACTCTTCCCTAATAGATACTATGTCCTAATATATGGTAAGCTACACTATTGTAAGGCATAGTACAAACAATTAGTCCCAAATCTAGTATAATTCCAATCGAGCTAGCTCAGATAGATTTTAAGGGGTGCCTAACACCTTCCCCTTAGAAGAACGAGAACCATTACCCATAATCTCACCGATTACTAGACTAATCAAGAATATAACCTTTAGTAATTAAATAGGTACCCTAGCATACCTTTAAATATTAGGTGGTGAGTCTCTATCAACAACATAGAAACAACAAGTTAAATCTTGTTTTGACTAGTGCAAAATAGGGTGCAATAATATGGCACCTCTGCTAGGGATTCACACTTAGGTTCTTACCTTAGTAGACTTACATTGAATTTGGCACTTCGAATTATTTGTACATTGTTTAATTGAAGCTAAATTTGCAATTACATGCTTACCTGATTTATTTGCTCTTTATGCTTATTACCATGCTTGTTGTTGCTACACCCTTATCTGTTACTGCTTTATATATTGTTATCACATTCTTTTCACATCGAGTCTTAGTCCTGCACTATCACACACAATGGCACATGAGGGTTGTCTTTTACACCCCTCCGAAACTTCTTTTCAAGTCAACTGACATAACTTCTTGCAGCCTTCAGTCCAAATGAATAGTAGAAAACACTCTACTCTAGAAAAAAATAGGTCATATTGCATAAACCTTAGGTGAGTCAGTCCTTGGAATCAGCACACAATTAGGAAATCCACCCTAATGTTAACGGGTCATGCACCAAACAACATGATTTATATGGAAACACAAACAAACCAGACAAGACATCTAAAGATCCGAAGACATCTAAACACTTACCAAAGCCATCTTTACCCACTTCAAAAAATTGAAATCAACCATAACATCCTCGAGATTAACATGGTGATGGAATCTCCACACAAGTTGAAGCAGTGGTGGATAAACATTCATCGGGAACATAGATCAAATTCGGATAAGCTTGGGAGCACTGAATGGTTTTCTAAACATCCAAACAGACAGGGTGCTCACTCACCGGCTGATAAAGTTATCGGATCCGGCTAAGGTGGTGTTCAAGTTTGCCGATTGTGAGTTAGTACCGACATTGGACAAAGTTACTAGTTTCACGGAGCTGCCACTCATAGGAAGGAAGACAATACTACCAGTCACTAGGCCCGGTTACAGGTTCTTGGATGCTTTGTGTTTCGCTAACAGTCGAGGTCTGAGAAATATCGAGGACAGATGGGTGAGCCTAGATCAGTTGTTCGATAGATTTGGACATCGCAAAAATTATGAGTGGTATTCGGTAAAGTTATAGTGTGATCAAGAAACTTGGGAGAGTCTTAGGCCTATCACTTTCTCACTAGTACTACTTGGATTATTGGTACAGAGGAGGGGAAGGATCAACATCAACTTATTACCCGCTGTTCTGGCGACCTTTCATAGTAAACTTCATGCTACTTTGGTGCCGATGGTGCTGGCTGAGATTCTGAGTGCTTTGTCCGCATATGAACGATGGTATGACTTCTTTAAGGGTTGTAAATTGCTACTACAAATGTGGGCTACAAAACATTTCTTCCAACGAGACGCCACCATTGACTACTTTGTGGGCATCAGCAATATGATGCGTAGCCACAACGAGAGGATGAGACATTGGGTATCCCCACATAGTCAAAAAGAGCGGAGGGAAAGGCTAACTAATCTAAGTGGAGAATGGGTAAACTGGAATCTATCACGGTTAGGAGGGAGGGCAATCTTAAGTATTCCTCATAAATGATTTAATAAACTGATCGGACTTGAGAGCGACAAACCATACTCACCCCTGCGGCTTTTAGAACTGTTCGGGATGATCCAGGATGTGCCTCTGTGGACGAGCACAGTGCTATACGAGGATGCGTACAACAGACAGAATCTGATTCCTAGGATAATAAGGCTCCTATAAGATTGGAACGACATAATCATAATGTTGATGGGTCATAACTCGTGGTGCTCTCTGGAGTATTACGTCGGGATCAATGAGGGAGACGAGCTTGCCCGACCAAGCAGAGAGGGGAAAGCTTGGCTGGAGGACGCAGTGACTGCTTTGCAAATCTACCATGAGATTCTGCCACATTATCTTGTGACTACCTCAATGCACCATCAAGTGGTCCCAGGATCCATCGATCACATATTTCCAGCTGCAGAGGACGATGACCGGGTAGTGGAGTGCATCAAGATAGATTATGGGACAGAGCCAGAAGAAGATCCAGAGGAAGGGTCTGAGTTCAATGATGACGAGGAGGAGTTTTACTAAGATCCGGAGGACAGGCCAGAAGAATAAGAGGAGATGTGAAATGATTCTAGGGATGTTTACTAGAATTTGGTTGATTTCCCATTCACTCCCACTTTGTACCCTTATCCCCAATTTTCCTTACTTTCTTAAAAGGGCAAGTTGTTTAAGCCCATGCAGTTATGTGAATATCAGAAACGGGGATGTAATCTTCGTTCCCACTTATCTTAGTCCAAACATTATCAATGAAAACAAACTTGCTTTATATCTAACTGTTCCAAGTCCATTGTTTGTCAAACATCTGCGATTTAGGCCTACCTTCGGCAATGAGAGGTCCCCACGAATCTGTTACACCCTATATTTTCGTACATAAAAATGCATCGTAAGCAAACTAATGTAGGACCAAAAATGCGATAATATTTAAAAGTATGTAAATAAGTTAATCATGTTACCTCTGAGGTTACAAATATTGAAGATCATAAACAACAAGTACAAAGAGGGTTGGACAGTTCAGAAGCTAAAGCAATTGAATAAAACAATGTTTCGTCGCAAGTCCACAAGTTGGGAATGTTATAACATGTACCTTTGGGGTAAGACTAGGGTGCTTAACATGATAAGTATATTATGTTATGATTTATATTAGTCATATGACATCCATGTGTTATGTTTTGAAGTCAAGCGAGTTGTGGAACAAAAGTCGATGAAAGTCATCACAAGTTACATTCATAAGTTTTACTGAAACTTTGGGTCAATTGTAACTGCAATTTGCTCCCAATATAATTAGAGGTATGCGGTTTTCCACCCATAAAATTAAATATTTATGAGTCTATTTTCCAACGCATTAAACCGTTTGTCAATACGACAT
>AWOL01S0001221.1:75516-91538 GCA_000715115.1 Nicotiana otophora | reverse complement strand
TCACCCTCTCTCTCTCGGTGGGAAGTAGAAGAATAGCATGACGGGCCAAATCCACAAAACGGGTCTTATACTGAGTAATAGCTATACTGCCCTGCTAGAGACGCTCAAACTGACGGTGATGCTCCTCTCTCAATATGATAGGAAGAAATCTTTCTAGGAAGAGCTGAGAGAGCTTTTCCCAAGTAAGAGCAGGCCACCCAGTTAGTCTGGTCAATAAATAATCTCTCCCCCATTTCTTGGCGGAACCAGTCATTTGAAATGCAGCAAAGTCGACCCCATTGGTCTCCAATATACCCATGTTCTGTAGCACCTCATGACATCTGTCAAGATACTCATGGGGATCCTCTGAAGTAGCACCACTGAAGTGATCTGGGAAGAGCTTGGTAAACCTGTCCAATCTCCATAAAGCCTCAGAAGACATAATTGACCCATCTCCGGCTTGTGCCGCAACAACCGGCTGAACTACTCTGACTGGCTGAGCTGCTGGAGCCTGATACTGGGGAGCTATCTGCTCCAGAGCAGGAGTAGTAGGAGTCTGGTCTCCTCTTCCAGCCTGAGACACAGCTGGTGCCATGGGAAATACGCCAGTCTGGGCCACACTTTCCATAAGGCCCACCAAACGGACCAAAGCGTCTTGAAGTACTGGGGTAGCAATTAACCCCTACGGAATCTGAGCTGGTCCGGCAGGAACAGTCTGGGATGGAACCTCATCGCCCAACTCTACCTGAGGCTCCACTGCTGGTACTACTGCTCGAGCTCTAGGCTGAGCCCTGCCCCTGCCTCGGTCTCTAGAACGGCCTCGGCCTCGACCTCTGCCCCTCGTAGGAGCTTCCACTTGTGGCTCTGGCTGCTGCTCAGCTGAAGAAGCGGTACGTGTTCTCGCTACCTGTGAGAGAATAAGAGTAGAAGAGTTCAATCAATATTGAGAAAACAAAATCGCACGACAGAGAAGAACAAAAGTGAAATTTGTTCCTAAACTTCATAATCTCTGGAAGATAAGAACAGACACCTCTGAACTGATCCTCCAAACTCTACTAAGCTCGCCCATGAATCGTGAGACCTAGGCAACCTAGTGCTTTGATACCAACTTGTCACGACCCGAAATTCCCACTGTCAGGACCGTGATGACGCCTAACATTTCACTTGCTAGGCAAGCCAACGTTAGAGAATCATTAAACTAATCCTTATTTCCTTCAGTAAATAACAGCAAATTAGCTAAGATGAAATATAGTTTGTGCAGAATAATATAAAACTGCATTAATTACTATCACCCAGATATGGAGTCACAATTCACGAGCATACTAGAATTCACTACAAGTAATAGTCTGAGAGGAATACAACTCTTTGAATGAAAGAAAAAGTAAAACATAAAAGATAGACGGGGACTTCATGGTCTGTGAATGCCGACAGATCTACCTTGAGTCTCCGGATAGCTGGTCCGACAGCTAAAATCTCCATCAACCCTAGCCGGTACCAAAAGCTGCACTGAAAGTGCAGAGTGCAGTATCAATACAACCGACCCCATGTATTGGTAAGTGTCGAGCCTAACTTCGACGAAGTAGTGACGAGGCTAAGACAAGACACCTACAAAACAATATGTACAATTTAATAGTATATATACAAATAACACAATGAAAAAGCTAATCAGGTAATATCGGGAGGGGGAAAGCATGCTGAGGGAAATATGAGATAAAGAACTACAGTAGAATGATGGCTGGAATAGCCAATATACTATGAATCAATAGGAACATGAATACAGTAAAGGAAGAATGCACGACATCATCCTTGCTGCTTTTACTCTCTACCTCACCATAAAATCAGTAGAAACAGCACGACATCACCCTTCGTGCATTAACTCTCATATCATAGCACGATATCACCCTTCGTGCATTAACACTCACAATACGACACAGCATCACCCTTCGTGCATTAACACTCACAATATGGCACGGCATCACCTTTTGTGAATTAGCATTCGCCCTTACCATAATGCAATGAACAAATAACAACAGGGAGATAGAATAACAAGAACAAGCCTTACTTCAACATTTAGTTCCACACTATCAACCTCAACTTCGGAATCAATACTCAATTATCACTAGAATATCCGTAAACATAATAAGAACTATCAATTTAACAACACTAGTCTAAACACGTAGCAATTAGGCATGGGAAGGGAGACAATATGAGAAAAATGGGAGAAACATGGAAAAACAGATAAATTGGCGGCGTATAAGTACTCGTCACCTCACATATACGCCGCTCACATGCAATTCACATAGCAAAAAGTCCTAGGGTTCCTAATTTCCTCACGTCAAGGTTAACCACGACACTTACCTCGCTCCGAAGGCCACTCAATACTCAATCACAACTTTACCTCTAGAATCCAACTCCAAACCACTCGTATCTATTCAAAAACGACTCAATAATATCAAATATTGCTAAAGGAATCAATTACATTGCATAATTTTAGATTTCAGAAACTTTCCCCCAAAAGGTCAAAAATTGACCCCGGGCCCGCTTGGTCAAAACACGAGGTTCGGTCCAAAATTCATTTACCCATTCACCCCCGAGACCGGATATATAATTGGTTTTTGAATCGGACCTCAATTTGAGGTCTAAATCCCTATTTTTCCCAATCCCTAGTTTCTACCCAAAACTCCCAATTCTACCATGAAAACTCTAGATTTTAGGTTGGAAATTCATGAAATGCAATGAGTAATTGAAAGAAATTGGTTTAGAATCGCTTACCAACACTTTGGGAAGAATTTAGCTTGGGAGAATCGCCTCTAGGTCGTTTGGCTTTTGAAAAGTTGAAAGAATGGCTTAAGACCCGTAATGGGACTGTTTAATAGCTGGGTGACAATGTTCATCGCGTTCGCGAGGACACTGTCGCGTTCGCAAAGAGCAGGGCTTGCCAAGCTTATGCGATCACGAAACTCCAATCATGTTCGTGAAGGTTACTCCCCCTGGCCTTCGCGTTCGCAAGTCCTTGCTCGTGTTCGTGATGAAGAATGACTGAACCCTCCCCCTAGTTTCCTATCACTACGCGTTCGCGTTGAGCTGGTTGCGCTCACGAAGGGTAAAGTCCCCATCGCTCCGCGTTCGCGACCCAGCCTTCGCATTCACGAAGAGGCAAAATTCAGCCAGCCCAGTTTTTACTACGCGTTCGCGAGAGTGCCTTCGCGAACGCGAAGAAGGAAACCAGAAGGCACTGAAACTGCAGAAACCAGATTTTTCCAAAGTTCAAATCATCTCGTAGCCCATCTGTAACTCACATGAGCCCTTGAGGCTCCAAACCAAACATGCACATAAGTCCTAAAACATCATACGAACTCGCTCGTGCGATCAAATCTCCAAAATAACACATAGAACTACGAATTAAACACCAAAGCAAATAAAATTTTCAAGAAAACTTTAAAACTTCTATTTTTACAACCGGACGTACAAATCACATCAAACCAACTCCGTTTCTCACCAAATTTTACAGATAAGTCTTAAATATTATATGGGACCTATACCGGGCTCCGGAACTAAAATACGGACCCAGTATCAACAAGGCCAAACATCAACCAATTCTTAAAAACCATCAAATTTCCAGACTTTTAATTTTCATAAACAATTCATAACTTGAGCTAGGGACCTTTGAATTCGATTCCGTGCATATGTCCAGGTCCAATATTTCGATACGGACCCACTCGGATTGTCAAAATGCGGATCCAGGCCCATTTACCAAAAATGTTGACCGAAGTTAACTCAACTGAAGTTTTTAGGCAAAAATTCTCTATTTATCAGTTTTTAACATATAAGCGTTCCGGAAGAACAACTTGGACTGCACACGCAAATCGAGAAATGCTAAGATGAGGTTTTTGAGACCTCAAAATGCAGAATTAGGTTCTAAAATGTAAGATGACCTATCGAGTCATCATAAATACACATCCTAAGTGGACTACCAATGGGCCCCCAACTTAACTTCGATCATCCCCCAAATGAATAAATAGCCCTCCAAAAGTCCACAATGATCTAACTATAACACGTACTACTAACTGGCTAACCTTGGCCACATCTTCACAATCCAGAACCACAAAACAATCTGCTTGTAGGGACTCCCTGTCATGACCCAATTTCACCTATAGGTCGTGATGGCGCCCAACACTACAGCTAGGCAAGCCAACTTAATAAATTAAGCATATATTGACAAAATTTGAAACCACAAAATTTAATAAAACACCAAATTTTACCAATGTGTGTACCAAGACCTGGTGTCAAAAGTGAATGAGCATCTAGTAGATTATACAAAGCCTCAAATACTGTCTGAAATAAAAATAGACAGAATAAAAAAATACAAGGAGAGACACTAGTAGTTGCAGAACGGCTCAGAAAGGGAGCTCACCACTATGCCCCAGGATAACGTGGGTGTAAGAAGATAGGTCCCCCACTAGTACTTGCCTCAGTTCCTGCACAAAAAGTGTAGCAAGTGTAGTATGAGTACGTAAACAACGTGTACCCAGTAAGTATCAAGCCTAATCTCGAAGTGGTAGAGACGAGATGGTCGACTTTGACACTCACTATGGGTCAATAATAATAATTAAAATAAAACTAGAATATCTAGATCAGCATGATTCACAAAGTATATCAATAATTTATTTAACCAGCAGAAATAATTAAATTTCTTTCAAAGCAACAATTCTCAATATATTAATTAAATTCCTTCAATTCAAATAATTTTTAATTTAACAATTAATCTCATTTACAAGAATAACAATTAATTCCTTAACAAGCAGGAATAATAATTCATTAAATTTCAAGGATTTTCCAATTTATTAATTAGCTTTGCAAGCTAAAATAACTATTAAAGTATCGTGTAATTATTATTATTAAGCACCATTTCTGCCGAAGATGTACGGCCCGATCCAGAGTGTTGTGTACACTACCGAGGGACGTGCGGCACGATCCATAGGTGTATCTATCATGCTGAGGCGTTCGGCCCGCTCCACAAAAAAGGAGGACATTTTCTTATGTGCCTCCGGAAGAAGAGTATATTTATTATAAGATAAATTCGGGAGGAAGAACAATTTTTTTTGACAATTAATTAATTTAATCAGAAAATCAAGCATATGAGATTCCCATCCTTTAATATCTTTATCTAACAATTCACAATATATTCATATATATCAATTAATATTAATTAAACAAAGAATACAATTTACATAAGTAATTCATGTGTTGAGTCCTAAACTACCTGGACTTTAGCATTAATAGTAGCTACGCACGGACTCTCGTCACCTCGTGCGTACGTAGCCCCCGCAATTAGCAACAATAATTCAATTTAATCCCTATGGGGTAATTTTCCCCTCACAATATTAGACAAGAGACTTACCTCGTCTTGCTCCAATTTAATCCACTGGAAGGCCCTTCCCACGATTATCCAACTCTGTCTGGCTCGAATCCAGCCAAAATAATTCGATACAGTCACTAAATATTATAGGAATCAGTTCTATAAGAAAATACTACATTTTTAATAAAAATTTCAAAATTAATTAAAATTCGTTCGTGGGACCCACATTTCGGAATCTGGCGAAAGTTACGAAATATGAACGCCCACTCAACCACGAGTCTACCCATACCAAAATCACTAAATTTCGCTAACAATTCGGTCCTCAAATCCTCAAATCTATCCAAGAGGGTTTTCAAACATTTCCATCTCAATTCACCAATTAAATGATAAAAACAGTGATGGATTCGGTAATATAACCAATATTGAGTAAAGAACACTTACCCCGTTAGTTTCTCTGAAAAGCTCCCAAAAATCGCCTAAATCGGAGCTCCAAATCGTTAAAAATTGAAAAAGCTTCTACGCGATCGCGAACTTCCTCACGCGATCGCGTAGCACAAATTTTTCTGCCCAAACATTAACCCTACGCGATCGTGGAAAATCCCACGCGATCACGAAGCAAAGTCTTCGCAAGCCTACGCGATCGCGAGCCTCCTCACCCGATCGCGAAGCATTAAGCGCGTGGTCAGCTTCTGCTTCGTTTCCTCTTCGCGAACGCGGCCTTAGCCACGTGTTCGCATAGCACAACTGAATCCAACCTACGCGATCGCGGACTTACCCACGCGATCGCATAGAACAAATTCTCAGCTGCCAAATTAAACCTACGTGATCGTAACCCAATCCACACGATCGCGTATAAGGAAAGCAGAAGAAAATTTCCAGCAGCTATCAGCAATGTTCTAAAAGCCAAAAATGATCCGTTAGTCATCCGAAACTCACCCGAGCCCCTCGGGACCTTAATCAATTATACCAACAAGTCCCAAAATATCATACAAACTTAGTCGAACCCTCAAATCACACCAAACAATGCTAAAACCACGAATCATCCCTCAATTCAAGCTTAATGAAACTTATGATTTCCAACTTCTATATTATGTACCGAAACCTATCAATTCAAGTCCGATTGACCTCAAATTTTGCACACAAGTCATAAATGACATAACGGAGCAATGAAATGTTTTGGAACCGGATACCAACCCCAATATCAAAAAGTCAACTCCCCGGTCAAACTTCCAAACTTAAATTCCTATTTTAGCCATTTCAAGCTTAATTTAACTACGGACTTCGTCAAAATTCTATTCCGGGGTCGTTTTCTCAAAATGTTGACCAAAGTCAAACTTTCCCTTTTAAGGCTAACTTAAGGAACCAAGTGTCCCGATTTCAACCCAAACGCTTCCAAATCCCGAACCAACCATCCCCTCAAGTCAATAATCATTAAAAGCACAAACGGGAGTTTTATTTTAGGGAACATGGTTCTAAAAGTTAAAATGGCTTGTTGGGTCATTACACTCCCAATCTCCAAATCCATAGTGCACACGAATCACCATAGCCGAACCCAACTCCAGCACTCAAATGGCTAGCACATCTCCCATACACAATCATTCCGCAAGAAATTGTTCCATAATTCTTCCATGCCATATAGCAAAATTTGAACATCAGTAGTCGATCAACCAGGCGGGTACTGCAATACCAATGAAGCATCTGTAAGTCAAAACACAGTGCGCCTTATAAAATGCGCACATTTCTCAAGCATTACCAAGTATTTATAGCATTCATCGAAACATCGGAAACTGTCCATGCTGTCTAAGAATTCATGACCTTCTCTTCAAATTGTATTGTGACCTTGCACATGCAAACCTAAATCCCACAGGTCACACCACATCTATTATGCCAAAATATGAAAAGTACGAGAATGTCATAATCAACTTTGAGTAACCATCAGAATACATACCCGATCAGTCAGAAACCTTCCATTTGATCCCATGCAGGAGAAAATCACAATATGCAACATGCTCCTCACGCCGGTAGGAAATATCCATCTCAAACCATGGTAGAACCCATTGAGAACTCTTCGAAATCCATTTGCACATAACCAAGTCATCAAAATTGGATCTCTCTAACTCAACCAAGCCACGCAGGTCGCCAGACCCAAGAGTATTGCCACAAAACACCTATAGAGACTCACCACGTCATAAGTACCCAAAGAACCGATCATATCCATTACCGTGCTGATCAAACCTACTACCACTTCAAGAAGAGTGCTAATTACATGAGCATTTTACCTGGGGATTTTATTTGCAGATAATACTTGCGGATTTTCATGGGAAATATTAGAATTCCTAAATTTAAAATATTTTACATGCGATAACTATTTTCCTAGGACAATCCGTAGGTAACTTCGACGTCATTATGTGCCAAAATATTATATGGGTAATTACCCGCAGAAATAAATCGGCAAGTACATTTCCGTAGGAAAATCCGCAAGTAAGCAAATAAAGAAAATAGAATAAAATCCTATGTTAATCCGAAGGAAAATCCCTAGGTTACTCTACATGCAACTTTAGTTGGGGATAATTTCTTGAGGATTTATCTTGGGATTTGCTTATTTGAAAAATTACCTGGGGATATTATTGCTGCGGATTTAGTTGGAGATTGTTTCTTGGAGATTTATTTAGGGATTATCTTAGCTGGAGAATTACCTGGGGATAGTAGTGCTACTAATTTAGTTAGGGATATATATTTGGGGATTTACCTGCAAATTTTCTTACCTTGGAAATTACCTAGAGATTTGGTTGATGTGAATTTAGTTAGAATTTGTTTTCTTGGAATTTACTTATTTGGTGAAATTACATATATTATTGTAATTTTTTCTAGAAATTTATTCTTGGTAATATAGCTTGGGATTTACCTAGAAATTTTATTACCCAAGAAATTAACAAGAGATTATTTGTGTGATTTTAAAGGAAATTTTTTTCTTGAGAATTTACTTGAGTATTTCATTATACGATTTTGATTGGGAATTTGTTCTTAGGATTTAGATAGAAATTTTATTATTGTTGTTTTAATTGGATATGTAAAAAATATCCATAGGAACTAATTTTATCTATTATAATTATCGATTATGTGTAGGTAATATAAATTGTTGATCATATATAAAATTTAATGGTGTATATATGTTAGGATTGGGCATTATAAGTCATTAAGCATAACATAGTTGGTTATTATTTTTTTCAACAAATTCAATAACAAGATAATTATCACAAAGTAAATTATTTTAAGAATTAAAAATTTAATATGGTTGATATAAAGGACATAATAAAGCTAAGATACGACTATATTTGACATATTTCAACTAATAGCATCAGAAAATATATTAATGTAACTAAATGATTGACACATATTTAAGTTTAATTTCTAAGTAGAAATAAATTATGTTACATTTATAAAAATGTAACTAAGTTTCATTAACTTTCTATCTTATGTATTTCATTTTTTCACATGTATTTGATTAGATAAAAGTCAATTATATCATATATAAAATGATATAGTTTGAGATTGTTAGTATTGAAACTTAATATCGCATAATCTTATAATTCCACTTTCTAACATCATCTCTTGATCAAATCCTACCATTATTAATAAAATAACTTAATCATGTGTATTTTATTAGGATTAGTCAAATAATTCTTACTAATTATCATGTACAATGTATTTAACTCTTGTTAATTAGTGTATTTTTTATAAAGAAAATAAATTAATATGTTATTCGAGAAATATAAATAAAAATTTGAAAAATAACTAAGGATACCTTAAATTTAAAAGTAATATAATTTTAATTTGCTATTACTTGGAAAAGAGTATTTTATTTGATCTACGGAATCCTAATTAATGTATCCTTTACAAAAAAGAAAAGAAAAAGAGAGGTAAGCATTAGTAAGAAAATAGTACTACATAGGAAAGTGGTAGTTGGGATATTCTTGTCCCACATCGGCGAAGAGTTGTAAATGTTTGCACTTTATAAACTAAGCATCTAGAGAAGACCATACATGTAAGACTTAAGAGGCAGGGTGTGGTTGTTACATTATACATTTAGAAAAATTACTAATACTAACTAGGTAATTAGTAACAGTAATTAGTGATGGGTAAGAATAATAAAATACTATAATTGGTGCTATAGTATCTTGTCAGTAGATGGGGAATTCTATGTAGTATATAGTATATATGGGAGTGTTGACTTAATACAAATATAAAAAAATAAAGTAATTCTAATGTTTCGGTCTAAAAATTTGAGACATTGGGAATTTTCATGGGGATGTACTTGCGGCTATTTCCTACCAAACTCCGCAAGAAAATTCCTTTCATTAACTTTTTACCAAACTTTTCATGCGAATATCTAGAATTTACTATAGAAATATTCGCATGTAATTTACATGCGAAATTTAAAACCCCAAGTAATTTTCATGCGGATTCAAAATCCGCAAGTACATTACATGGGGATTTGTAATTTTCACAGGTAATAATTACCTACGAATATTTTTCCATCGGCATTTTTTCGGAAGGAAATTTCGCAGGAAACTAGGTTTCCTGTGGATTTGCTTATATAATCCCCACCAAAATCCCCATGTAATACATGATTTTCTTGTAGATACCAAGTTATCCTATATCTCTGAGTTCCTTCCGAACTGCCTTCAAATTAACACTTATCCTTACTAGAACACCACGATCCTTACCCAAAGCTCACCACAAGAGATCCTAGCATAAAACCACATCGTTCTAAAGCCTATAAGCCGTTGTATTCCCTCTTAAGCACCCAAAAGTACCGCAACCAGGACACCCACTCTCAAGAGACCTTTTGTGAATCTAAAGTCATTTCTTTCGCCTTCCTGATACTGAAATGTAGAATACATAATGTATAGGAATACCGCAAGTCTCGACACCATCTAATGTAAATCTTATATTCTAGTCGTATACAAATTCAAAAAATTCTCAATTGCCACATATAATTCTTGAATCCATTAGAACCTATCCACTCTGCTCAAATCTCAATTGCACCACCCAAGAGGGCCGAACGACTCGTGCCCCATTAGCACAACAACACCCAAATAAGTAACCCCGCCTTAACGCAACAAAGTAAATTCCTACTCCATGCGCACTACATCTGTCATGAATAACAACTCAAATCATTCCATGATTTGCATATACACATAAAGTGTAATATAACCCCTATCCAGAAATTACCTTACTCGGGTCATCCTCCATCTCAACATCTGCAAGTCATAACCAATCCACAAGTATGCCTCATACCGAAACCAATGCAACACATAACCATGCAATCAAACTGTCGATAGCAGACTCCCCCACTTGGCTCAAAGCCATAGATCAAAAAACTCGATAACTCATAATGCCCATATTCTATTACTGTTATAATATCGCAGTGTGATTCAACTAAATCCTTCATAAACTCATGTAATACAAACCATATAATACCTCAAATTATCTACTAAGCTCGCATTCATCGTCGTGACGGTCAGGTCAATTTATTCAACCAATCCAAACTCAAATGGCAACACATATAACCCACTGGTAGAAAGAAACTCTTCACACAATATCATAAGGATCACACATCCGTATATTACCCCGCAGGTGATAACCGACCTGCTTAGCCTCAAACTGACATCTCTCTATGCCCTTTCACATCCACAACTACTACGCAATCGCTTTATCTTCATGAGTCTGAACTCACAACAAGACATGAAAATCTACATCGTTCCACAAGTTAAATAACACGAAAGAACTTCTCAAAACCCTCATAACTCAAGACTGTATAGCGCATTCACAGAAATCGAGCATCTAATAGTCCGTTTCACATCTCCAGCAAAATCTTCTTGTGTTACATCTCGCGTTTTCGTACGTTAAAGTTCCGTCATAAGTTAATCAACGTAAGTTTGGGAATGAGGTTATTTTGGGATTATAAGCATTATGCTATTACAATCAAGTGATGAGTAAATTCGTGAAAGTGAGAGGGTAAGCAAATCGAAGAAAATAAATTTCGACGAAGTTTGACATTTTGGGATAAAATACGGCCCGAGCTAAAATACCCGTTCTTTATGTATTAGTACCATAAAAGGTACCACATGACCATGAGCGAGTAGTATTTTAAGTAATTTGAGATAATTATTAATTATATGGGTAATTGGGCAATTATTGATTTGAGTGGGAAGTTACCAAATTAATTAGAAGTTGTGAATAATTATTTTGAGATTTGGATAATTATTAAGGGGGAAAACTATCCATGTGGGGGGTATGTAAGTATGGCAACAAATTGACAACTAATCAAGCCTAAGGAGGTGGTGGCACAAAATAAATCAAACATGGGTAATTGGAGTCATTGTTGCTGGACCAACTATTGGGAATGAATATATTTTCCAATGATGAAAGTGGATGCGTGAGTTTATGCATCAGAAAGGACTCCAACAAATGTTAATGATTGTTTTTCCAAATCAAAGTTAAATGGAATCCTGCACAAAACCATATCCACCAGTGACCAAGAACGCAAGTGAGGATGCAAAAACCATTAAACCAGTTTTGACTTCAAATAAATTAGCTGCAAAAGTGTTGTAGCTTCGCATTGCATGACGAAGCATACAAATTTTTAATTTGGGACGTGTGTTAGAGAGATTGTCAAGAAAATCGGCTCAGGTATGTTAAGGCTAAGCCCTTCCTTCATTTTGGCATGATCTTGAAATTACATGTGTTTGATAACGAGGCATAAAGAGAAGTTCATACTCCCGAATTTCTATACATTATCCTAGTCTGATACATTACAGTGTTCTCCTTATCGGGACTTCATATTTCATTGAGTATTGTCTTCTTCCAGTCAAGAGAGCAGAGAGCCTATATATACAGTATTATAGTATTTTCATTACCAACGAGCTATAATCGATGGGCAGGTCCCTATTAGGAAACCTCTGATCAGAGGGTAAGTTATATACCGAGCCTATTGTGGTCGAGCACCTATGAGCGAGCCTACTACAGCAGAGCAGTTGTATATATACAGAGCTTTATAGGGCCGGGAAACTAATTTACTTACTGTATTGAGAGAGTTGAGTTAGTATCAGCAGGTAAGCATATCTTCAGATTATCTTTGACTCCTAGTTACTTCAGTTATTATATTATCAGTTTAGTTTCAGCTTTCAGTTATTTTATTGCCTTACATACTTGGTACATTATTTTGTACTGATGTTCCTTTTTCGAGGGACGCTGCATTTCATGCGTGCAGGTTCAGACGGACAGACGGATAGACCTCCTCAGTAGGTGTTGCCCATGTTCAAATTTATCGGTAAGCTCTACGTCCTTCGGAGTTGCCGGGTCTAGAAGTTTTGTGTAAATCTTGTGTATATATGTATATAGGTTATGGGTAGGTCAGGGCCCTGTTCCGATCACGGTACATCCATCAGTAGAGGCTTGTAGACATAACCTGTCAGTTAGTGCAATATGTTGGGCTTGTATGCCTTGTATGTATATTTTGGTTGGTTTGTCAGCTGCAGTGGTCATGACAGCCTTGCCGGACCAGCTTTATATTGATGTTTAGCGAGCTTTGGTATCCATTCAATTTTATATTTTTCTTCGCAAATTATCTTGCAATGTGGCCCATGGCCAAAGTATGACATTATAAGTTCAGATTCCGTAGTCGCAAGTTGGTACGCAAGGATAGGTGGGGCACCTGGTGCCGGTCTCGCTTCCCAGGTTCAGGGCATGACATCCTATCACATTCAAACCATCTGAACATATCCCGCAGTCATATCCCACTCTCTGAACCACCAGTCCCACTCACAGGGACACCATTGGACATAGAAATCCAAAAGCACATGCTCACACAACTGAAACCATTAAGCCCAAGCTACGGTCAAAATGCAGCCTCAAGTCCTCCAGACTGGCCCATCATCAACACACAGAAAACATATCTCGCACCTCATCCATGGAATCACAAGTCGTCAATGCACAGCTGATACCGAGCGCTCACGTACGCATACGAGTGAGTGGAAGGAAATTCAAGTGATATGCTTCAAGCTGAATCAATGTCGCACGATAAAGAAAGAAAGATGGAAAGTTTATCCTAAATGCCCTATAGCCTCTCGGAGATTGGTATGGACGTCATCATACCGATCTTCAAGATTCTACTAGAAACTTGCTCATGACTCGTAGAACCTATGAACCTAGAGCTCTTATACCAACTTGTCACGACCCAAAATACAACTAGTCGTGATGGCACCTAACTCAAACCGCTAGGTAAGCCAATTTAACAATAATCCAATTCAAATGAGGTTTACTATGATAAGTAATGATAATACACCTAAACTTTTATTCAAAAATCCCGAGGATTGGTAGTACAAATCATGAGCTTCTAAGATTTAGAGTTTACAAAGCTGATACAAAATAAATACATCATCTGTTTGAAATATACATGAACAGATTAATAATTCTAAAGCTACCAAGATCAAGAGGCAGTTGTGACCGGAACGCAGGTACATCTTCAATTCCAGCTCCTTCCATACATAACAATATCATCATCCAAAATCTGCACGCAAGGTGCAGAAGTTTAGTATGAGTACAACCGACCCCATATACTCAATAAATAACAAACCTAACCATAGGTTGAAAGTAGTGACGAGCATGGACAACGGTCAGAGTCCAACACCAATAGCCAACATCAACTCATAACGATATAATAAAGTAATACAAGAAACAACTCAAAGATATAATGCTCAGCTCGTTCACGGTTATGGAAAAATAGGTATGCTTTTCAAGTTTAATAGTAAAACCCAAATCTTTTACCGAAATCACCAAAATATGAGTATATCAGAAAACTGTGATTTCTTTTCCCAAAAACTTTCAACAAGAGATAAAAGTATTTCAATCTCCCATGGCATGGGAAAATTACATCTCTATGCCTACATGTCAAGGTGCATGTGAAGTCATGAATGTCACAATACCGTGTAGCATGAGAAAATGCATCTTTATGCCTGTATGTCTATACATGTCAATGCAATGCATCATAGTGATGAACTCATATACTCAGACTCTTAGAGTACTCAATCTCACTGTCTTGCACTCCCACTCATCATGCTCAATCCCTCAGCACACTCAGTCACTCAGCACTGTACGTGTCACGACCCAAAAACCTAACCTGTCGTGATGGCGCCTATCGTGGAACAAGGCAAGCCGACTCATTCCAAAACAAACTGATATTTTTATTTCAAAGAAAATTTCAAGGCTATTTAGCATAAAAACCTTCGTAAAGGAGTTCAAATAAAAATAAAAGTGCGAAAAAGTAAAGCTCGACATCGGGGTGTCACTAGTCATGAGCATCTACTACAGTCTGTCTAACAATATTAAGGCTAACTCAGCCTGAAAAATAGCTAAATATAACTAAAGGAAGATAAGAGGGAGAAGAGCAGTGGCTGCGATCGCCAAGCAGCTACCTTGCTATCTCCGAGCAAATCTGTAACCAGAATAATCAACAACCGCTACCGTGTCCAGCTACACCTGGATCTGCACACAAGGTGCAGGGAGTAACGTGAGTACGCCAACTCAGTAAGTAACAACAATAAATAAAGACTAAGCAGTAGTGACGAGCAAAAAAGCATATAACGTTCATATCAGGAAATCTTAGTAAAATACCACATGCTTTTAAAATCAGGATTTGAATCAAAACATCTCGTTTAAACCCAGTTCCAGTAAAATCATTTAAAGATATTTTTCAACAGTTTTCAAACAGAGACTAAATGCATAGGTGAGCAAAAATGATTAAATCATAAACAGCCCCTCGGGCAAAACGTCAATCATATACAACCCCTCGGGCAAACCTTACAGTCACTCGTGCCACTCGAGCATACCTCATAATCACTTTTTCCACTCGGGCATACCTCACAATCACTCTTACCACTCCAAGATTGATTTGAGGGCTGGAATACAACAAAAAATGAGTCCATATAGGGCTGCAATACACTATTCATCAAATGCATGAACGCTGCTGGGGCATTGGTCTGCCCAAGAGACATTACTAAGAACTCATAATGACCATATCGGGCCCTGAAAGCTGTCTTAAGAATATTCGAATCCCGAATCTTCAGCTGGTGATAACCGGACCTCAAATCAATCTTGGAGAACACTTGTTCAGTATGCCCGAGTGGCAAGAGTGAGTATGAGGTATGCCCAAGTGATTACATCCTCCCCCTCTTAAACAACCATTCGTCCTCGAACGGGTCTAGAAATATACCTGGAGTCTCGAATAGGCATGGATATCTGCTCCGCATCTCCCGCTCGGTCTCCTAGGTGGCCTCCTCTGCAGGCTGACCTCTCCACTGCACCTTCACCGAAGCTATATCCTTTGACCTTAACTTCCAAATCTGCCGATCGAAAATGGCCATCGGCTCCACATCATAAGTCATATCACCCTCAGACTGAACTGTGCTGAAGTCCAAAACATGGGACGGATCGCCAATATACTTCCGGAGCATGGAAACATGAAACACTGGATGCACACTCGACAAGCTGGGTGGCTAGGCAAGCTTATAAGCTATATCCCCTATCCTCTGAAGCACCTCAAAAAGCCCAATGAACTGGGGGCTCAACTTTCTCCTCTTCCCAAACCTCATAACACCCTTCATGGGTGATACCTTCAGCA
>AWOL01S0001221.1:26825-67414 GCA_000715115.1 Nicotiana otophora | reverse complement strand
GGCATACCTTACAATCACTCTTGCCACTCGGGCATACCTCACAATCACTCATGCCTCCCAGTCACTCAGCGCTCAGCACTCGGCACTCGACACTCACACTCAATAGGTACCTGTGCTCGCTGGGGTGTGTACAGACTCTGGAGGGGCTCCTTCAGCCCAAGCACTATATCAAACCAATGATGGCATAAATCACTCAAGCCCTCGGCCTATATCAAACATGCTGCGGCATGCAACCCGATCCCATAAATATCCTCACAAATTAGGCCCTCGGCCTCACTCAGTCATAAACCTCTAAAGCCACTCAGGCATTTCAGTAAAAACAGGGTGCTCAGCCCAAAATAACATTTATATGCATCAAAAACAAGAAATAAAAACTGAGTTATGCAGTAAAGAGGTATAACCATGACTAAGTATAGATTTTCAATCGAAAACAATGAGAGGATAATAAGAAAAGGCCCCTAAGGGTCCAAACAGCACTGGCACACGACCCAAACATGGCATTCAGCCAAATTTACAGAAACTCTTTCTAAAACATATAAATATCATATAGTTTCAACAAAATATGCAACTTTACAATTGCTATGGGATGGACCAAGTCACAATCCCCAACAGTGCACGCCCACACACCCGTCACCTAGCATGTGCGTCACCTCAAATAGTAGTATGATGCAAAATATGAGGTTTCATACCCTCGGGACTAGATTTACAATCGTTACTTACCTCAAACCGGTCAAATCTCTACCCCGCAATGCTCTTGCCTCTCGACGCGGAATTCAAATGCTCAGAATCTATTCGCATTCAGTACAATACCATCAATATATGCTAATGGAATGAATTCCACAATACAAACTATCAAANCTAAATGCAAAGGTGAGCAAAAATGATGAAATCATAAACAGCCCCTCGGGCAAAACATCACTCATATACAGCCCCTTGGGCAAACCTCACAGTCACTCGCGCCACTCGGGCATATCTCACAATCACACTTGCCACTCAGGCATACCTTACAATCACTCTTGCCACTCGGGCATACCTCACAATCACTCATGCCTCCCAGTCACTCAGCGCTCAGCACTCGGCACTCGACACTCACACTCAATAGGTACCTGTGCTCGCTGGGGTGTGTACAGACTCTGGAGGGGCTCCTTCAGCCCAAGCACTATATCAAACCAATGATGGCATAAATCACTCAAGCCCTCGGCCTATATCAAACATGCTGCGGCATGCAACCCGATCCCATAAATATCCTCACAAATTAGGCCCTCGGCCTCACTCAGTCATAAACCTCTAAAGCCACTCAGGCATTTCAGTAAAAACAGGGTGCTCAGCCCAAAATAACATTTATATGCATCAAAAACAAGAAATAAAAACTGAGTTATGCAGTAAAGAGGTATAACCATGACTAAGTATAGATTTTCAATCGAAAACAATGAGAGGATAATAAGAAAAGGCCCCTAAGGGTCCAAACAGCACTGGCACACGACCCAAACATGGCATTCAGCCAAAT
This sequence comes from Nicotiana otophora, assembly GCA_000715115.1. Classification (NCBI taxonomy): domain Eukaryota; kingdom Viridiplantae; phylum Streptophyta; class Magnoliopsida; order Solanales; family Solanaceae; genus Nicotiana; species Nicotiana otophora. The sequence goes on along the minus strand of AWOL01S0001221.1, from coordinate 65,907 downwards.
TTACAGAAACTCTTTCTAAAACATATAAATATCATATAGTTTCAACAAAATATGCAACTTTACAATTGCTATGGGATGGACCAAGTCACAATCCCCAACAGTGCACGCCCACACACCCGTCACCTAGCATGTGCGTCACCTCAAATAGTAGTATGATGCAAAATATGAGGTTTCATACCCTCGGGACTAGATTTACAATCGTTACTTACCTCAAACCGGTCAAATCTCTACCCCGCAATGCTCTTGCCTCTCGACGCGGAATTCAAATGCTCAGAATCTATTCGCATTCAGTACAATACCATCAATATATGCTAATGGAATGAATTCCACAATACAAACTATCAAATTAGCCCAAAACCCGAAATTGGCTCAAACCCGACCCTCGGACATACGAAATTTATCCAAATCCAACATCATTTGGTCCCTTAAATCCTTAAATTAAACTCTTCAAAATCCCAAGCCCTAACCCCTTATTTTCACTAATTACATGATTAAACAACGGAAAATCACCATATATATGAGTATTAGAGCTCAAGCAACTTACCTCACTGATAGTCCTTGAACCACCCTTCAAATATCACTCCAAAAGCTCCAAAAACCGACTTGAAAATGGTGGAAATGAACCAAATTTGCGAAGGGTTCTATTTATGGTTCTGCCCAGGCTTTTCGCACTTGCGGACCCTTTCTCGCTTCTGCACAACCGCACCTACGGAAAAATCCATCGCAGGTGTGGAACTCACTTATGAGCCCAGGTTCTGCATCTGCGGCCAACCTGTCGCACCTGCGCGTGACACGCCGCATCTACGATGCCAACCTTCTTCCTTCCTTCCGCATCTGCACCTCAGGTATCGCACCTGCAGGCTCGTAGATGTGATAACCTTCTTGCACCTGTGCATCCTTCCTAGCCCAGCATTTCCCGCACCTGCGAACCCCCATGCGCATCAGCAACCCTGCACCTGCAACTCCCCTTCCGTAGGTGCGGAAATAATAGTAACAGCAGCTTCAACTGCATTTTCCAACTTTGACAAATCCGTTAACCACTCGGAATCACCCCGAGGACCTCGGGACCACAACCAAAAATACCAACAAGTCATATATCACCATACAAACTTACTCGAAGTTTCGAATAACTCAAGACAACATCGAAACACCAAATTACCCTCAGATTTAAGCCTAAGAACTTCTAAAATATCCCAATTCGACAACCGATGCCGAAACCAACCAAACCATGTCCGAATGACCTCAAATTTTGCACACACATCACAAATGACACTACGAACCTACTCCAACTTCCGGAATTCTATTCCGACCCTATATCAAATTTTCCACTGTCGACCAAAAATCGTCAAATTTCCAATTTTGTCATTTCAAGCCTAATTCCATAACGGACCTCCGAATCACATTCCGAACGCGCTCCTAAGTCTAAAATCACCTAACAGAGCTAATGCAACCATCAGAATTCAAATTCGAGGTCGTTTACATATAGGTCAACATCCGGTTGACTTTTTCCAACTTAAGCTTCTACTTTAGAGACTAAGTGACTCATTCCACTCCGAAACCACACCAGACTTGAACCAACCAACCCGATACAACACAATACAGCTAAATAACACATAAAGAAGAAGGAAAGGGGGAAATGGGGCTATAACTCTCGAAACGACCGGCCGGGTCATTACAGTACGGTGCGTGCTGCAGCGCGCAACTAGATCGCATCAATAGTAATAAAGCCTATAAGTCCTACTGCGGCGTGCAACCTGATCCACATATAGCCATAAGGACTATTGCGGTATGCAACCCGATCCACATATAGCCGTAAGGCTTTTTGCAATGTGCAACCCGATCCACATATAGCCAAAAGGTCTGTTGCGGCGTGCAACCCAATCCACATATGAATCACTAATACCTGATGTGGCGTACAACCCAATCACATCATGAATCAATAACACTTGTTGCGGTGTGCAACCTGATCCCATCCATATCACTTACAATCTCACCCTCAGCCTCAGCTCAGTCATCAATCTCTCTAGTGTCTCGGGCTCACAAATCTCAAGCCAATTAGCCCAAACAATGATAACATGATGTGACAACGAAGATAACAGAGACTGAGATATGACATCCAAATGAATAAATATGACTGAGTATGTCATTACAATTAAAGCAAATAACTCAACAACAAAACTAACCTCAGTGGGTCCCGACAGAATAAGTACATAGCCTAAATATGATTTCTAACATGGATCACAGCTCAATTATACTATCACATACGAATTTCATGGATACAAATACGATATAATACAACATGGTACCACAGAATCATCCAAGTCATAATTCACACGGTGCACACCCACACGCCCGTCACATAGCATATGCGTCACCTCAACACCAAACATATAATACGTATATTCATGGGTTCATACCCTCAACACCAACTTTAGAAGTGTTACTTCCCTCCAATAAGTCGAATACAATACCGAGCAAGCCAAATGATACTCAATAAATTCCCTCCCATGCGTACTGATCTTTGAACGTTTCCGAATTGTCACGGCCCGAAATTTCCACCTTCGGGGCCGTGATGGCGCCTAACATTTCACTTGCTAGGAAAGCCAACGTTAGAGGATCTTTAAGCCAATTTTTAATCAATTCAATTAAGTAAAACCAATTAAGCCGAAGAGAAACTACAACGGAATACAAATGACATAAAACCAATAATATCTAAGTACAACCCAGATCTGGAGTCATAAGTTCACGAGCTTCTAGAATCTCTACAAAATAGGGTTTGAAATAAATACAACTGTCTCGAATGAAAAGAACAGTAAATAGGGGAAATGGAAGGGGACTTCAAGGTCTGCGAATGCCAGCAGATCTACCTTGAGTCTCTGAATGCTAATCCGAGCTGATACGCCTTACGGATAGCTCGGACCAGTACCAAATTCTGCACAAGAAGTGCAGAGTGTAGTATGAGTACAACCGACCCAATGTACTCCCTAAGTGTCGAGCCTAACCTCAGCAAGGTAGTGACGAGGCTATGATAGGACACCTACGTAAATAAACTAGTATATAGGGAAATATACGTACAAAATAACAACAAATAAAGAATTAACAAGTACTAGTGGGGGGGGGGGACATGCGAAAGGGGTACAAGATACAGTAACTATAGCAAGGAATAATAAACAGAATCAGTCAATAAACCTTCAATCAACTTAATGAACAAGCATAATGAATAAAAGTTCATGGCATCACCCTTCGTGCTTTTACTCTTAGCCTTACCATGAAACAGTAATAAGGGCACGGCATCACCCTTCATGCTTTTACTCTCAATCTCACCATAAAATGATAAATACGGCACAACATCACCCTTCGTGCTTTTACTCTCAATTTCATCATGAATAATAGATACGACACGGCATCACCCTTCGTACATTAACTTTCAAATATGGCACGACATCACCCTTCGTGCATTAACACTCAAATACGGCACGGCATCACCCTTCGTGCATTAACACTCTCCCTTACCATGTAACAATGAACATATAACAATAGGAAGATAGAATAAGAAAGATCAAGTCTTATGTCAACAATGGTTCCACTATACCAATATCTACTTCAGAAACAATGCTCAATTATCACAGATAGTCCACAAGTGAGGAAAGAATTATCAATTTAGTAATTAACTAGTCTAAGTATGGATATTAATATCAAAGAAAGAAATAAATTACAAGGAACAAGTCCCACCCACATGCTTTAACCCAACAACAATGCATAAGTACTCCTCACCTCACATATACGTTGTATCAAACATTTAGACAGGTAGCAAATAGGTAACAAGTCCTAATCCGTCAAGTCAAGGTTAACCACGACACTTACCTCGCTCCAAAAGTCGTCTCAAAGCTCTACCGGAGCCTTTCCCCTAGAATCCGTCTCCAAATGACTCGTATCTAACCACAAATGACTCAATAATGTCAAATATTGCTAAAGGAATCAATTACAATGCATAAATTTAGCATTTCCACACTTGTCCCCAAAAAGTCAAAAATCAACCCGGGCCTGGTTGGTCAAAACCTAAGGTTCAGACCAAAATTCATTTTCCCATTCACCCTCGAGCCCGATTATGGAATATAGTTTCAGAATCCGATCTCAATTTGAGGTCTAAATCCCTAATTTGAAAAAACCCTCAATTCTTCCTAAATCCCTAGTTTTCTACCATGGAAAAACAAAGATTAGTGCTAGACATTAATGGGTGATGTTAGAAATGGAAGAAAATGAGTGAAAGTGTACAAACGTATGAATTGATGTTGAGTTTTGTCTTAAATATTGCCTCTAGGCTGAGCTCTAATGGAGAGTTTATGAAAAAAATGAAAGAATCCCGTTTTTGGTCTGTTTTTAATCACTGGCCGTCAGGCCTTCTTCGCATTCGCGAAGGGCCTGACGCGATCGCGAAGCATCGACTTAAATAGCCTACGCATTTGCGAAGGCTTACACCTACCAGCCTACGTGTTCATGAGCCTTGTGCCGCGTTCGCGAAGAGTATTGGTCAACTCCCAGCCCCCACCTCTATTTCACTACGCGTTCATGATTGACTGGTCGCGTTTACGTAGAGCAGGCCCCCCAATGCTCTGCGTTTGCGAACAAGGTTTCGCGTTCGCGTAGAACAAAATCTACCTCAGCCTATTTCACCCTTCGCGATTGCGGGAGTATATTTGCTACCGCGAAGAAGGAAACACCAAAAACCAGCATAAGTGAAAAACCAGCAAACTTTCTAAGTTCAAAAGGCCCGTAGGCTATCCGAAACTCACCCAAGCCCTCGGGGATCCAAACCAAATATGTACAGAAGTCCAACAACCCGATAAGAACTCGCTCACGTGATCAAAACACCAAAATAACGCTTACAACTACCAATCGGACACCAAATCAAATGAAAATTTAAAGAAAACTTTAGAATTTCTATTTTAAAAACCGGATGTCCGAATCACGTCAAACCAACTCCGTTTCTCACCAAATTTGACAAACAAGTCATAAGTATAGTAATGGACCTATACCGAGTTCCGGAACCAAAATACGAACCCGGTATCAGCAAGGTCAAACATTGGTCAAACCTTTAGATTCATTAAGCCTTTAAACTTCAAAATGTTAACAAAAAGCGATAACTCTAGCTAGGGACCTCCGAATTCGATTTTGGGCATACACCCAGGTCCCAAATCACGATGTAGACCCATCAAGACTATGCACGTAAATCGAAAAAGGTTTAAGGAAGCTATTGGAGGCTTTGAAACACAGAATTATGGTTTAAAACTCTAGATTACCTATCGGGTCATAACATTCTCCACCTCTAAAATAATCGTTCGTCCTCGAATGGACATAAAAAAATACCTGGGCTGGTGAAAATGTGTGGATATCTACTCCCCATGTCCAACTCGGACTTCCAAGTAGCTTCCTTGATGGGTTGACCTCTCCACTACATTCAAACTGAAGGATAACTCTTAGATCTCAACTGTCGAACTTGCCGGGCTAGAATAGCCACCGGCTCCTCCTCATAAGTCAAATCCTTGTCCAATTGGACTAAGCTAATATCTAACACATAGGACGGATCACCGTGATACTTCCGGAGCATGGACACATGGAACACCAGATGGACTGTTGATAAACTAGGTGGCAATGCGAGCTTGTACGCCACCTCACCCACTCTCTCGAGAATCTCAAAGGGTCCAATGTACCTAGGGCTCTACTTGCCCTTCTTTCTGAACCTCCAATATCTGAATAGTGCGCTTGGACTGCCCGTCCGTCTGAGAATTAAATGTTGTGCTCAGCTCAACCTGCGTGCCCAACTCATGCTGTACCGCTCTCCAGAAGTGTGAGGTTAACTGTGTACCTCAATCCAAAATGATAGGCACGGGCAAACCGTGAAGACAAACGATCTCACGGATGTAAATCTCAACCAACCGCTCTGACGAATAGGTAACTGCTACAGGAATGAAATGTGCTGACTTGGTCTGCCTGTCCACAATAACCCATACCGTATCGAACTTCCTCTGAGCCCGTGGGAGTCCAACAACAAAATCCATAGTGATACGCTCCCACTTCCACTCAGGAATATCTAACTTCTGAAGCAAATCACTAGGTTTCTGATGCTCACACTTTGCTTGCTGACAATTCAAAAACACCGAGCTACATAACCAACTATGTCCTTCTTCATTCTCCACCACCAATAATGTTTCCGCAAGTCTTGATACATTTTGGCGGCATCTAGATAAATAGAATACCGAGAACTATGGGCCTTCTCAAAAATCAACTCACGAAGCCCATCTACATTAGGCACACAAATATGACCCTGCATCCTCAAAACTTCATCATCTCCAACCGAAACCTACTTGGCACCACTATGCCGCACCGTGTCCCTAAGGACAAGCAAATGAGGGTCATCATACTGCCGCTCCTTGATGCGATCAAACAAAGAAGACTGAGCGACTGTACAAGCTAGAACATGACTGGGCTCTGAAACATCCAACCTCACGAACTGATTGGCCAAAGCCTGAACATCTGACGTAGGCGGTCTCTCCCCGACTGGAATGTACGCAAGGCTGCCCATACTCCCTGCCTTTCTACTCAAGGCATCGGCCACCACATTGCCCTTCCCGGGATGATACAAGATAGTGCTATCATAGTCTTTCAATAGCTCCAACCACCTCTTCTGCCTCAAATTGAAATCCTTTTGTTTGAACAAATACTATAGGATCCGATGATCCGTGAAAACCTCACACAACACATCGTAAAGGTAATGCCTCCAGATCTTCAGCGCATGAACAATGGTTGCCAGCTCTAGATCATGAACAGGGTAATTCTTCTCATGGACCTTCAACTGCCGCGATGCATATGGGATCACCCTGCCATCCTGTATCAATACTGCTCCGAGCCTAACACGAGATGCATCATAATATACTGTATAAGATTTTGAACCTGTGGGTAACATCAACACGGGCACTGTAGTCAAAGAAATCTTGAGCTTCTGGAAGCTCGCCTCACACTCGTCTGACTATCTGAACGGGGCACCCTTCTGGGTCAATCTCGTCAATGGGGCTACTATAGACGAAAACCCCTCCACAAACCAACAGTAATAACATGTAAAACCCAAGACACTCCGGCTCTCCGTAGCTGATGTGGGTCTAGGCCTGTTTTGAACTGCCTCAAGCTTATTTGGACCCACCTGAATGCCCTCTGTCGATACTACGTGCCCTAATAAAGTGATCGAGTCCAACCAAAACTCGTACTTTTAAAACTTGGCATACAACTGGCTATCCCTCAGAGTCTGAAGTACAATCCGAAGATACTGCTCGTGCTCCTCTCGACTGCAGGAGTAAATCAAGATATCATCAATAAACACAATCACCAAAGAATCCAAATAGGGCTTGAACACCCAGTTCATCAAATCCATAAATGTTGCTGGGCCATTTGTCAGTCCAAATGAAATCACTAGAAACTCACAATGCCAATATCGAGTCAGAAAGGCTGTCTTAGGGACATCGGATGTCCTAATCCTCAATTGATGGTAGCCAGACCTCAAATAAATCTTCAAAAATACCTTGGCACCCTGAAGTTGAAAAAATAAGTCATCAATCCTCGGCAATGGTTACTTGTTATTGATGGTAACTTTGTTCAACTGCCGATAATCTATGCACATCCTCATCAAACCATCCTTCTTCTTTACGAACAACACAGGCACACCCCAGGGCGAGACACTAGGTCTTATGAAGCCTTTCTCGAGAAAATCTTCCAACTGCTCATTCAATTGTTTCAACTCTAACGGGTCCATACGGTATGGCGGAATACAAATGGGCTACGTTATCGGAGACAAATCAATACAGAAGTCAATATCTCTATAGGGTGGCATCCCGTACGGATCTACAGGAAACACCTCTGGAAACTCACGAACAACTGCTACTGAATCCTTGGAAGGACCTTCGTACTAGAATCGCGGACATAAGCCAAATAAATTATACACCCCTTCTCGACCATATGTCGAGCCTTCACATAAGAGATAATCTTGCTGGTAGAATGGCTAGGAGTCCCCCTCCACTCTAATCGAGGCAACCCCGACAAGGCTAAGGTCACTGTCTTGGCATGACAATCCAATATAACATGATAAGCTGACAGCCAATCCGTACCCAAGATGACATCAAAATCTACCATATCGAGAAGTAAGAGATCTACGCTAGTCTCAAGACTCCCAATGGTAACCACACACGAATGATAGACACGATCTACAATAATAACATCTCCCACAGGTATGGACTAATACACAGGAGCACTCAAAGAATCAAGAGGCATAACTAGATATGAAGCAAAATAGGATGACACGTAGGAATAAGTAAAGCCCGGATTAAATAGAATTGAAGCATCCCTATGGCAAACTGAAATAATACCTGTGATAACAGCGTTAGATAACTCAGCGTCAGGCCTGGCTGGGAAAGCATAACATCGGGGCTGGGGCCCACCACTCTGAACCATGTCCCTGGGATGACCTCTAACTGGCTGGCCTCCACCTCTAACAGCCTGACTTCCACCTCTAATGGCCTGACCTCCACCTCTGGCTGCCTGACCCCCGCCTCTAGCTGGCTGAGCAGGCGGTGAAACAACCAGTGCCAGAACCATGGCATGAGGACCCAGCTGCTGTGAGTTGCCCGGTGGCAAAATTTAGCAATGTGTCTCGGGTCACCACAAGTGTAACAGGACCTCGGCTGTTGTGACTGATGACCCTGAAATTGACCCTGTCGACCTGAGTAACCACCCTGAAAACTCTAGAGCGGAGGTGCACTAATGGGAGCTGGTGGTGCACTGTAGGCTAGCTGATTGGGATGAGACATATGAGGGTCGTGACCACCTGAAGCACCGTGAGATGCCTGGAGCGCTGAATGATACATCCTGGGAGGATGGCCTCTACTAAAAGTACCCTTGCCTCCATATGAGGCACCACTGAACCCACTGGAATGATGAGGCCTCTTATCAGACCCCTGCCCTCTCTCCTGAGCAAGAACCACTTCGATCCGCCTGGTGACATTGCCAGCTTCCTGAAAAGATATCTCACCCCTAGTATCCTTAGCCATCTATAGCCTGATAGGTTAGCGAGTCCATCAAAAAACCTCCTCACCCTCTCTCTATCTCTCTCTCAGTAGGATGCAAAAGGACAACATCATGGGTTAGATCCACAAAATGAGTCTCGTACTGAGTTACAGTCATACTGCCCTATTGGAGACGCTCGAACTGCCTGTGGTAATCCTCTTTCAAAGTGATAGGGAGAAACTTCTCTAGAAGTAACTATGAGAACTTCTCCCAAGTAAGTGTAGGCGACCCAACTGGTTTGGTCAACATGTAATCTTTCCATCTCTTCTTTACGGAACCCGTCATCTAAAATACAGTAAAATCGACCCATTTGGTCTCAACTATACCCATGTTTCGCAGCACCTTATAGCAGCGGTCAAGATAATCCTGTGGGTCCTCAGAAGGTGTACCACTGAAGTGAACTGGGAAGAGCTTTGTGAACTTGTCAAATCTCAATAAGCCCTCAGAAGACATGGCGGGCCTATCAGCGGCCTATACCGCAATAACTGGCTGAACTACACCAACTGGCGGGGCTGCTGGAGAATAATACTGGGAGCCACATGCTCCGGAGCGTGAGAAGCGGGAGTCTGTGCTCCTCCCCCAACCTGAGAGATAGTTGGTGCCACAGGAAATGCACCAGCCTAGGCCACACTCTCCATAAGGCCCACCAAACGGACTAGGGCGTCCTGAAGCACCGGGGTGGCGATGAACCCCTCCGGGACCTGAGCAGGTCCAACAGGTACAGTCTGAGCTGGAACCTCGTCATCAAAATCTACCTGAGGCTCCACTGTTAGTGCTACTGCTTGAGCTCTAGGCTGAGCGCTGCTTCGGCCTCAGGCGCTACCACGGCCTCATCCTCTGCCCCAAGTAGGAGATGCCACTGGGGGCTCCGGCTGCTGTCCAGCAGAAGATGTAGCACGTGTTCTCGCCATTTGCTGGAGGACAAGAATAGAAAAGTTCAATTCTCCAATGATAGAATGAAATGGCACGACATAGAAGAATAGAAGTGAATTGTTCCTAATCTTTATAGCTTCTGGAAGATAAGTACATGCGTCTCCGTACCGATCCTCCAGACTCTACTAAGCCAGCTCGTGACTTGTGAGACCTAGGCTACCTAGTGCTCTGATACCAACTTGTCACGACCCAGAATTTATACCTTCGGGGTCGTGATAGCGCCTAACATTTCAATTGCTAGGCAAGCCAATGTTAGAGGATCTTTAAGCCAATTTTTAATCAATTCAATTAAGTAAAACAAATTAAGCCGAAGAGAAACTAAAACGGAATACAAATGCCATAAAACCAATAATATCTAAGTACAACCCGAATCTGGAGTCACAAGTTCACGAGCTTCTAAAATCTCTACAAAATAGGGTTTGAAATAAATACAATTGTCTCGAATGAAAAGAATAGTAAATAGGGGAAAGGGAAGGGGACTTCAAGGTCTGCGGACGCCGACAGATCTATCTCGAGTCTCTGAATGCCAATCCGAGTTGATACGCCCTCGGACAGCTAGGACCAGTACCAAAATCTGCACAAGAAGTTCATAGTGTAGTATTAGTACAACCGACCCAATGTACCCCGTAAGTGTCGAGCCTAAACTCGACGAGGTAGTGACGAGGCTATGACAGGACACCCACGTAAATAAACTTGTACAAACGTAAATATACGTACAAAATAATAACAAATAAACAAGTACTAGTGGGAGGGGACATGCGAAAGGGGTACAAGATACGGTAACTACAGCAGGGAATAATAACAAGAATCAGTCAATAAACCTTCAATCAACATAATGGACAAGCATAATGAATAAAACTGCACGGCATCACCCTTGGTGCTTTTACTCTCGGCCTCACTATGAAACAATATTAAGGGCATCACCCTTCATGCTTTTACTCTTAATCTCACCATAAAATGATAAATACGGCATAACATCACCCTTCGTGGTTTTAGTCTCAAATTCATCATGAACAATAGATATGGAACGACATCACCCTTCGTGCATTAACTCTCAAATGTGGTATGACTTCACCCTTCGTGCATTAACACTCAAATACGACACGTCATCACCCTTCGTGCATTAACACTCAAATACGACACGTCATCACCCTTCGTGCGTTAACTCTCAAATATGGTATGACTTCACCCTTCGTGCATTAACACTCAAATACGACACGTCATCACCCTTCGTGCATTAACACTCTCCCCCAACATGTAGCAATGAACATATAACAACAAGAAGATAGAATAAGCAAGATCAAGTCTCAACAATGGTTCAACTATACCAATAGCTACTTCAGAAACAAATGCTCAATTATCACAGATAGTCCATAAGTGCGGAAAGAACAATCAATTTAGTAATTAACTATTCTAAGCATGGATATTAAGATCAAAGAAACAAATTACAAGGAAGAAGTCCCACCCGCATGATGTAACCCAACAACAACGCATAAGTACTCCTCACCTCACATATACGTTGTATCTAACATTTAGACAAGTAGAAAATAGGTAACAACTCTTAATCCCTCGAGTCAAGGTTAACCACGACACTTACCTCGCTCTAAAAGTCGACTCAAAGCTCTACCGGAGCCTTTCCCCTAGCATCTATCTCCAAACCACTCGTATCTAACCACAATTGCCTAAATAATGTCAAATATTGCTAAAGGAATCAATTACAATGCATAAATTTTGGATTTCCACACTTTTCTCCAAAAAGCCAAAAATCAACCCCGGGCCTGCTTGGTCAAAACCTAAGGTTCAGACCAACTTGAGGTGTAAATACCTAATTTGCAAAAACCCTCAATTTTTCCTAAAGCCCTAGTTTTCTACCATGGAAGAACAAAGATTAGGGCTAGAAATTAATGGGTGATGTTAGACATGGAAGAAAATGAGTTAAAGCGTACAAACCTATGAATTGATGTTGACTTTTCTCTTAAACATCGCCTCTAGGACCAGATCTAGTGGAGAGTTTATGAAAAAAATTAAAGAATCCCATTTTTGGTCTGTTTTTAATCACTGTGCGTCAGGCCTTCTTCGCATTCGCGAAGGGCCTGACGCAATCGCGAAGCAGCGGCTCAAATAACCTATGCGTTCGAGAAATACCTTTCGTGTTCGCGAAGGCTTACACCCACCAGCCTACTCATTCGCGAGCCTTGTGCCGCGTTCGCGAAGATTATTGGTCAACTCCTAGCCCCCTCCTCTATTTCACCATGCATACATGATTGACTGGCCGCGTTCGCGTAGAGAAGGCCCCTTAATACTCCGCGTTCGCGACCAAGGTTTCGCGCTCGCGTAGAACAAAATCTTCCCCATCCATTTTACCCTTCGTGATCGCGGGAGTATATTCGCGGCCGCGAAGAAGCAAACACCAGAAACCAGCAGAAGTAAAGAACCAGCAAACATTCTAAGTTCAAAACGCCCGTAGGCTATCCGAAACTCAGCCGAGCCCTCGGGGATCCAAACTAAATATGCACACAAGTCCAAAAACCTGATACGAACTCGCTCGTGTGATCAAAACACTACAATAACGCTTAGAACTGCCAATCAGACACCAAATCAAATGAAATTTTCAAGAAAACTTTAGAATTTCTATTTTAACAACCAGACGTCCGAATCACGTCAAACCAACTCCGTTGCTCACCAAATTTGATAAATGAGTCATAAATAATGTAATGGACATATACCGAGTTTCGGAACGAAAATACTTACCCGGTATCAACAAGGTCAAACATTGGTCAAACCTTTAGATTCATTAAGCCTTTAAACTTGATATTTCGACAAAAAGCGATAAATCGAGCTAGGGAACTATGAATTCGATTCCGGGCATACACCCAGGTCCCAAATCACGATACGGACCCACCGGGATTGTTAAACACGAATACGGGTCCGTTTTCTAAAAATATTGACCGAAGTCAACTCAAAGAGGCTTTTAAGGCAAAATTTCATACTTTATCAATTTTTAAAATAAAAGCCTTCTGGAAAAATATTCGGACTGTGCACGTAAATCGAGGAAGGCTTAAGAAAGCTATTGGAAGCTTTAAAATACAGAATTAAGGTTTAAAACTCTAGATGACCTATGGGGTCATCACACGAACTAGCCAAAAGCAACTCGAGAACATAAAATAATGCCAAAGGAAACAAATCCAATCGATAAAGGTTGAATCTTTAATTAAAAGTCAAAACTCAACCAAAAGGTCAGACCTGGGCCCACACCTCAGAACCTAAGAAAACTCACAAAATCCAATAACCCATTAAATTACGAGTCCAACCATACTGGTTTCACTCAAATCCGACTCCGAATCGATGTTCAAAACCCAATTACTCACTTTAGAAAGGTCTTGACAATCCCTAATTCCTCTTGTTAGTTCCCTTGTTTTGATGTTAAATCTAATGATGGATTCATGTAAATCTCATAGATATATGTTAGAATCACTTACCCCAAGCTTGTAGATGAAAGTCTAGGTTGAAACCCTTCAAACCCGAGCTCCCAAATCTCTAAAGAGGTGAAGAATGAAATAAAAGTTCAAAAATCATGTTTATATACTACAACATATGATCTACCACAGTGCTGACCGCATTTTTCCTAGTGTGGTTTGCACTTCCAAGTCATGCACCCTCCGCACTTCACTCGCTCCAAAACATCATCAAAGTGTCAAAACGCCCAAACTTGTCCAAAACTCACCTGAAACACACCTGGGGTCCCCGGGACCCAATCCAAATATATCAACAAGTCCTAAAATGAAATATGAACTTACTGGAAGCCTCAAATCACATCAAACAATACCAAAATCACGAATTGCACCTCAGTTCAAGCCTAATGAACGAATGAACTTCCAACTTCTAAAATCCATGTTGAACCATATCAACTCCGAATGACCTCACATTTTGCACACAAGTCCCAAATGACATAACAAAGCTATTCCGATTCCCGAAACCACAATCTGACCCTGATAACATTGAAGTCAACTCCCGGTCAAACTTATGAATATTCCAAGCCTTCTAATTTCCAACATTCGTCCATTAGTGCCAAAATCTTCTAGAAACATCCAAATGCAAATCCGGGAAGATGCCTAAGTCCAAAATTACCATTCGGATCTTACGGAACCATCAAACCTCCGGTCCGCGGTAAAATACTCAAAAGTCAAACTTGGTCAATTTTTCCAACTTAAAGCTTTAACAATAAAATTCATTCTTCCAAAAAACTTTTGAAAATCGAAACCGATGATACACACAAGTCATAATTCATCATACGGAGCTACTCATGCTCTCAAATCACCGAGCGAAGTGCAAATATTCAAAATGACCAGTTAAGTCATTACACATAATTTTTGCATGTATGATGTTATTGTCAAAACTTTTATATATTATTTGTGTGCTATTACATAGGCTATTCGGCGTAACTAAGCTTTTCAGTAGTATGATGGACATATTTGTTTCAAAATTAACCTATATACAATGGAAGATCAATTTTAACTTAGTTTATTATATATACAGTGACACTAACATACGTAAGTAATAACAATCATGACAACAAACATGTATGGTTGAAGGCGATTTGGTATTAAAGTATTTAAGTATTCTTCTTCGTAGTAATTATTGGTTTCATTTTCTACTGAGTAAAAAATTGAAAATATTTTATTTTTATTATAACATTTTGCAATAATGTTTGATTATTTAGTTGATCAACATATTCATTTATGTTTTAATTTTATCATGTGATTTGCACAAATTGCGTTTTAATCTAATGATAGAAATATTTCTCTTATTAAATGCACTACTATTACCATTGAGATTGATAACTAAGTGTTCAGGAAAAATCAAATCATCTTTTATTGGATGCTCTTCTTCGTTTCCGACACGAAGCAAGAAGACACTGAATACTTGATATGTTTTTACTTTATATTTCTTGTTAGTTGAAGCTTTTTCATTTGAGGTTAGAAGTATAACTTTGGCAAACTAGCTTTTACTGTCTCTACTTTTGTCGATTTTGGAACTACAGGTAGTACTTGAGAGAAATGTAACGACTCGACCGGTCATTTCAAGTGTATTTCCCTTGATTCCCTATTTATTGCCTTCTCTGTGTTATATTATAGTTGCGTGACTTACCAGGGGTGTTTGATTTTGGTTTCGGGTGAGTTCCATAGTGAAATGGGACACATAGTACCTAAGTTGGAAGGTTAAATTGTAGGAGTTGACCATAGTTTGACTTGTGTGAAGATGACTACGGAATAGAGTTTTGTCGGTTCCAATAGCTTTGTATGGTGATTTTTGTCTTAGGAGCATGGCCTGATATTGATTTGGAGGTTCGTAGGTCATTTCGGCGTGAATTGGCGAACGTTGGAAAGTTGGAAGATTTTGGAAAGTTTGACCGGGAGTGGACTTTTTGATATCGGGGTCGCATTCAAATTTTGGAAGTTGGACTAGGTCTGTAATGTCATGTATGACTTGTGTGCAAATCTTGGTGTCAATCAGAGTTGTTTTGGTATGAATCGGCGTTGGTTTTAGAATTCGGAAGTTCATAAGTTCTTAGGCATGAATCGATGCGTGATTCGTGATTCTAATGTTGTTTGATGTGATTTGATGTTTCGAGCGTGTTCGTATGATGTTTTAGAACTTATTGGTATATTCGGACGGGTCCCAAGAGCCCTGAATGTGGTTCGAATCAAATTCGAACCAATTTTGGACTTAGCTTCATTGTTGAAGTCTTAGGCCTGTTGGTGTCATCGCACTTGTGGAGGGTTTGACCACAGGTGCGGAATCGCGGGTGTGGGAGTTGAAGCGTAGAAGTGAAAGGAGAGCCCAGGGCTGGGCTCGTAGCGCAAGTGCGCCTCCGCAGGCACAGAACTTTCCTCTGCAGAAGTGGAAGTGGAGGAGGGGCTTTGGGCAGGATTGCTGGTGCGGTCTCTTTCTCAGCTGAAGCGGGCACCTGCGATGGTTTTTCCGCATGCGTGGCATCGCAGAAGTGAGCCATAGGCCACAGAAGAGGATGTTGCTGGGCAGAAAAGGGGAATTCGAGGGTTTGATTTCATAATTCATTTTGAGACTTTGAGAGCTCGATTTGAGGCAAAATGTCGAGGGATTTTCAGAAGAATTGTTGGGTAAGAGTTCATGACTTAATTTTGGTTAAATTATACTACTCTATAATTATTATTAGCATGTAATTAAGGATTTGAGTGGGAAAATTGGGGGAAAAGTGTAGAAGTTCTTAGACTAAGGTTTTGGGTTTTGAAAGTCAAAATGAGATTGGATTTGAATAATTCTTGTATGGTTGGACTCGATGTCGAATGGGTGTTCGGTTTTTGTAATTTCGGTCGGGTTTCGAGCCGAGTTGACCTTTTGGGGCAATTTTTCAATTCTTTGCTAAGATCATAATTTTTATTATTTAAATTAGTTTCCTATAGTTATATTTATAGTATGAAATTGTTTTGGCTAGACTCAAGCCGTTCAGAGTTGGAAATTCGAAGGAAATGCCTTCTAGTTGATTAATTTAGCGTGGTTTGAGGTAACTGACTTGTGTAACCTTGTGGGGGAGTAGTTCCCCTTAGGATTTGGTATTGTTGTAATAATTGTGATATGTGGAGGCCGTGTACGCGAGGTGACGAGTGCGTACACGGGCTAAATGTTGAGATTCTGGTTTTAGCTACGTAGTTTCCTTTTCATGCTTTAATTGACTTACTTTAGCATGTTGTAGTCACCATGTTTAGTCTAATTTCACATGTCTACTTGTCTTATCTCCTATTGGAAACTTGCACTGCATGTTTAGATGAGTTACTTGCTTTCTTAATTCCGTAGTCATTATTTAACTGTAGGATTCTTTACTTGAAATTTGCTATCCTTCAAATATCTTGCTATTGAGTTTGGTGTTGAGTTGCAAAGGCCGTGATTTCTATTGAGGCAATGTGTAAGTTGTGAAATATCATTTTATTGAGTTGTTATGTTCTAACATTTGTGTTATTGTTGAGAGGATTGTTTGGTTGTTTGCACTAGGTTTCTAGCGTGCTATTGTTACAATTTGCACGAGGTTTCTGTCGTCCCATTGTTACTATTGATACGCATGTGGTGGTATAAGGTTTGGGTGTTGAAACACATGTGGTGAGATAAGGTGGGCTTGATACACGTAGTTAGTAGGGGAACTACTAGAAGTCATGCGGTGTGATAAGGTGGGCTAAAATGCGGGGTGCTATTTCGGGAAAAACGATTTTCAAAATTAAATGTAAAGGTTCCAGCGGTGATATAAGGAAAAACTGTGAGTTACTTTTTTGATTTGGCACTATGAGGCGGTACCTCGGTAGGGCCCCCTATTGATCCTCTCTATTTGCTATATTTATTTGGTTGTTATTTCCTTAACATGTAAAATCCTTATTTTCCATTCGTGTTATATTAACTGCCTTGATTCCATGTTGTTAATTTTCCATAAATTTTTTATTGTTTCACTTCCTTTGTCATTATCATTCTATTTGTTGCCTTGTTTCTTAATATCTCCAGTAGGGACTTGAACTAACCTCGTCACTACTCTACCGAGGTTAGGTTGGAACTTACTGGGTACCGTTGTGATGTACTCATACTATGCTTCTGCACATGTTTTTGTGCAGATCTAGGTACATTTTATTAGTACCAACACTAGCGTGATGCGCTTGCTATTGGAGACTTCAAGGTACACCTGCCCGCATCCGCAGGCCTCGGAGTCCCCTTCTATCCAGTTCTTCCTTATTTATTTATACTTTTATAGACATTGATGTATAAGGTTGTCCAACACTGTATCTAGAGCTTGTCACTTATATTTCACCAAGTCTTGGGGAGTTGTATGCATTGTGTTTATAGATTCTATTTATGAAATTGTTGGAGTTTTGAGATTCTAAGTTTTATTTAATGTTTCCACAAATTGTTAGTCTTACCTAGTCTAGAGACTAGGTGTCGTCATGACATTCTACGGAGGGAATTTGGGATTGTGACAAGTTGGTATCAGAGCTCTAGGTTCATAGGTGTTATGAGTCACAATCAAGTTTAGTAGAGTCTCGTGGATCGGTACGGAGACGTCTATACTTATCTTCAGGAGTCTATGGAACTATTAAGAAAAGCTTCTCTTCTTTGATTCTTTATCCTGCGCAATTGTTGACTTCGGGGGTGTAGCCATGAGTACCTGCACGAGCAGATACAGAGGATCCACCAGTAGCTCCAGTTGGAGAGCGGGCACCTGTGACACCTATTACTGCCCCAGCACTTCAGGAGACCTTCGCCCAGTTTTTGAGCATGTTAGGTACCTTAGCTCAGACAGGGTTGATCCCACTTGCTCCTGCCATATCTCAAACCGGGGGAGGAGCACAGACTCCCGCCGCCCGTACCTCATAGCAGCGAGTCTAGGTTCACCAGGTTCCAGAGGTCATACTAGTACAGTCGGTCGCTCTAGTTTAGGCCGAGGTTAGGGCAGAAGCTTCTGAGGGGGAGCAACTCATGCTCTAGAGGCACAAGATGTACCACCCTCCTACTTTCAGTGGTTTCGCTACAGAAGATGCCCAGGGTTTCTTGAGGAGTGCCACCATATCCTCCGTACTATGGGTATTGTGGAGTCTAGTGGGTTGTTTTCACTACGTTCCAGCTTAAGGGAGTAGTTTGTTAGTGGTGGTGTGCATATGAGTTGGATAGTCCGACCGAGGTAGCTTCACTCACTTGGACTCAGTTCTTGGATATGTTTTTAGGGAGATTTTCCCTAGAGTCTCAAAGATGCATGGCTCGCAGAGTTTGAGCAGTTGCACCAGGATTATCTGACTGTGTCGGAGTATGCTGTCCGGTTCAGTGATTTGGCTAGGCATGCACCACCCTTGGTTGCTACTGTTAAAGAGCGTGTCCGTCAATTTATCTAGGGGCTCAACCCTAGTATCAGATTTAGCATAGCCCGAGAGTTGGAGATGGACATCGCATATCAACAGATAGTGGGGATCGCTAGGAGATTGGAGGTTATGTTGACCCCAGGAGAGAGGAGAGGGAGGCCAAGAGGCCTCAAGATTCTGGCACATGTAGTGGTACTCGTGCCCTAGTTGCAGCTCGTCATGGTAGGGGCTATGTGAGTCGCCCTGTTCATTCAGCACTTCTAGCCTCCAGCGGTATTCCGGCCACCACTAGGCCTCGGGCTCCCTATTATGCACCACCATTGTCTAGTGCACCTCCTGCATGGGGTGCTGTCAGTGATCAGTCTAGCTGATCAGGACCGAGCCAGCCATAGCAGCCACGTCCTCCGAGAGCTTGTTTTGAGTGTGGTGACACTCGCCACATGGTGAGGGATTGCCTCAGACTCAGAAGGGGTGCACCTCCACAGACTACTCAGGCTCTGCGTATTCAACCGGGTCCTCAGGATTCTCAGTCCATGGTCGCCATATCAGTTGCCACCCCACTTGCATAGCCAACTAGAGGTGGAGGTCGAGCAGGTAGAGGTCGCCCTAGAGGGGGAGGTCAGGTCAGATATTATGCTCTTCCTGCTACGATGGGGGCAGTTGCATACGACTCAGTCATCATAAGTATTATTCCGGTCTGTCATAGAGATGCATCAGTCTTATATGATCCGTGCTCCACTTATTCCTACGTGTCGTCTTATTTTGCTCCATATTTGGGTGTATCCCGTGATTCTTTGAGTTCTCTTATATATGTGTCCACACCTGTCGGAGATTCCCTCGTTGTTGACCATGTGTATGGGTCGTGTTTGTATGTTCTTAGTGGTTTTGAGACTAGAGCCGATTTACTGTTGTTCAGTATGGTAGATTTGGATGTTATTTTGGGCATGGACTAGTTGTCGCCCTATCATGCTTTTCTCGATTGTCATGCTAAGAAGGTGACATTTGCTATGCCAGGTCTGCCACGATTAGAGTGGAGAGGTACTTTAGATTATGTTCCTAGAAGGGTTATCTCATTTCTAAAGGCTCAGTGTATGGTTGAGAAGAGGTGTAATGCTTATCTGGCCTTCGTGTGGAATGTTAGTGTTGATACTCCTACTATGGAGTCAGTTCCGGTAGTGAGAGCTTATCAATATGTATTTTCGGTGGATCTTCTAAGCATGCCGCCCGACAGGGATGCCGATTTTGGCATTGATTTGCTACCGGGCACTCAGCCCATTTCTATTCCACCCTATCGTATGGCCCCAATTGAGTTGAAAGAGTTAAAGTAACAATTGCAAGATTTTCTTGATAAGGGCTTCATTCGGCCCAATGTGGCACCTTGGGGTGTTCCAGTCTTATTTGTAAAGAAGAAGGATGGTTCTATGCATATGTGTATTGATTATCGCTATTTGAATAAGGTTACAGTAAAGAACATGTATCTATTTCCACATATTGATGACCTATTTGATCAGCTTCAGGGAGCTAAAGTGTTCTCTATGATTGACTTGCGTTCAGGCTATCATCAGTTGAAGATTCAGGAGCCAGATATCTTGAAGACTGCCTAGTCATTATGAGTTCCTTGTGATATCATTCGGGCTGACCAATGCCCCAGCAACATTCATGCACTTGATGAACAGTGTATTTCAGCCATATCTTGACTCATTCATCATTGTGTTTATTGATGACATTCTGGTGTACTCCCGGTACCGGGAGGATCATGGACACACTTGAGGACCATGCTCCAGACCTTGAGAGAAAAGAAGTTATATGCAAAATTTTCAAAGTGTGAATTCTAGCTTGATTCGGTAGCATGTTTTGGTCATGTAGTGTCGAGTGAGGGGATTAAGGTAGATCCGAAGAAGATTGAAGCAGTGCAGAGTTGGCTAGGACTGTCTTCAGCTACTAAGATCCGGAGTTTTCTTGCTTTGGCGGGGTATTACAGTCGATTTGTAGAAGGTTTCTCGTCTATTGCAGCACCTATGACAAGATTGACCCAGAAGGGTGCTCCGTTCAGGTGGACGGAGGAGTGTGAGGAGATCTTTCAAAACCTCAAGACAGCTTTGACTACAGCTCCAGTATTAGTGTTGCCTTCGGGTTTGGGGCCTTATACTGTGTATTGTGATGTGTCACGTATTGGTCTAGCCGCGGTGTTGATGCAGGACGATAGGGTCAGAGAGCGTCAGTATGACGACCCCCATCTACTTTTCCTCAAGGACATAGTTCAGCACGGCGATGCCAAGGAGGTCACTATTGGGGATGATGGTGTGTTACGGATGCAGGGTAGGCTATGTCTGCCTAATGTATGTGGCTTGCATAAGTTGATTCTCCGGGAGGCTCACGGTTCAGGATGCTTTGGAGAAGGTTAAATTGATTCAGGATCGCCTTCGTACAGCCCAATCCATACAGAAGTGTAATGCGGATTGGAAGGTTCAAGACATTGCATTCATGGTTGGGGAGCGGGTCTTGCTCCAGATTCCACCCATGAAGGGTGTTATGAGGTTCGAGAAGAAGGGCAAGCTGAGCCCTAGGTATATTGGACCTTTTGAGCTTATTGAAAGGGTTGGATAGGTGGCCTACAAACTTGCATTACCACCCAATCAAGCTGTAGTTCATCCAGTGTTCTATGTTTCTATGCTCCGGAATTATCACGGTCATCCGTCTCAAGTCCATAAGTTCTTAGGCTTGAATCGATGCGCAATTTGTGATTCTAGTGTTATTTGATGTGATTTTACTCTTCGAGTGTATTCGTATAATATTTTAGGATTTGTTGGTATATTCAGACGGGGTCCCGGGGGCCCCGGGTGTGGTTCGGATCGCATTTGGACCAATTTTAGACTTAGCTTCATTACTGAAGTCTCAAGGCTGCTGGTGTCATCGCAGCTGCAGAGGGTTTAACCGCAGGTGCGGAATCGCGGGTGCGGGAGGTGAAGCACATAATTGAAAGGAGATCCCAGGGATGGGCTCGCAGGTGCGGACACCTAGGCGTAGGTGCGCCTTCGCAGGCGCGGCCATTTCCTCCGCAGAAGCAGAAGTGGATGAAGGGCTTTGAGCATGATCGCATGTGCGGTTTATTTCTCCGCTGAAACGGGCTCACATGTGCGAGCCATGGTCCGCAGAAGCGGAACTCCTGGACTTAAGTGGAATCCACACCTGCGATAGTTTTTCGCAGGTACGGCATCGCAGAAGCGACCTATAGGCCGCAAAAGCGGAAGTCGCTGGGCAGAAAAGGGGAATTCGAGGGTTTGATTTCAAAATTCATTTTGAGATTTTGAGAGCTCGGTTTGAGATGCAATTTTGAGGTATTTTTAGAGGAATTATTGGAGTAAGAGTTCTTGACTAGATTTTGGTTAAATTATACTAATCTATCATTATTTTTACCATGTAATTAAGGATTTGAGTGGAAACATTGGGGGAAAGTGTAGAAGTTCTTAGAGTAAGGTTTTGTATTTTGAAAGTAAAAATGAGATCGGATTTGAATAATTCTTGTATGGTTGGACTCGATGTCGAATAGGTGTTCGGTTTTTGTAATTTCGGCCGGGTTCTGAGGTGCAGGCCATGGTTGACTCTTTGGGGCGATTTTTGAATTCTTTGTTAAGATCATAATTTCATTAATTAAATTAGTTTTCTATAGTTATATTTATAGTATGAAATAGTTTTGGCTAGATTCGAGCCGATCGGAGTTGGAAAATCGAGCAAAAGCCCTTCTAGTTGATTGATTTGGTATGGTATAAGGTAAGTGACTTGTCTAACCTTGTGTGGGGAAAATTCCCCATAGGATTTGATATTGTTGTCATAATTGTGATATGTGGAAACCGTGTACACGAGGTGACGAGTGCGTACACAGACTAAATGTTGAGATTCCGATTTTAGCTACGTAGTTTCCTTTTCATGCATTAATTCAGTTACTTTAGCATGTTATAGTCACCATGTTTAGTTTAATTTCACACGTCTACTTGTCTTATCTCTTATTGGCAACTTCTACTACATGTTTAGTTGAGTTACTTGCTTTCTTAATTCTATAGTCATTATTTAACTGTGGAATTCTTTACTTGAAATTTTCTATCCTTGAAATATCTTGCTATTGAGTTTGGTGTTGAGTTGCAAAGGTCGTGGTTTATATTGTGGCAGAGTGTAAGTTGTGACATATCATTTTATTGATGTGTTATGTTCTAGCATTTTTGTTATTGTTGAGAAGATTGTTTGGTTATTTGCACCAGCTTTCTGTTGTGCTATTGTTACTATTTGTAAGGAGGTTTCTGCTGTGCCGTTTTTACTATTGATACGCATGCGGTGGTATAAGGTCTTAGTGTTGAAACTCATGCGGTGAGATAAGGTGGGCTTGATATGCGTGGCTAGTAAGGGAACTACTAGAAGCCATATGGTGTGATAAGGTGGGCTTAAAACGCAGGGTGCTATTTCGGAAAAAGTGATTTTCAAAACTAAATGTAAAAGTTCCCGCGGTGATATAAGGAAAGACTGTGAGTTACTTTATGATTTGGGACTACGAAACGGTACCTCGGTAGGGCCCCTGTTGAACTTCTCTATTCGCTATATTTATTTGGTTGTTGTTTCTTTAACATGTAAAATCCTTGTTTTCCTTTTGTGTTATATTAACTGCCTTGATTCTGTGTTGTTAATTTCCCGTAAATTCTTTATTGTTTCACTTCCTTTGTCATTATCATTATATCATTATATTTGTTGTCTTGTTTTTTATTATCTCTAGTAGGGCCATAAACTTACCTCAACACTACTCTACCGAGGTTAGGCTTGGCACTTACTAGGTACCGTTGTAGTGTACTCATACTACGCTTATACACATGTTTTTGTGTAGATTTAGGCACATCTTATCATTCCCAGCACTAGCTCGCTGAGCTTGCTATTGGAGACTTCAAGCTACACTTGCCCGCGTCCGCAGGCCTCGAAGTCCCCTTCTATCATATTCTTCCTTATTTCATTATACGTTTATAGACAATGATGTATAGGGTTGACCAACACTGTATCTAGAGCTTGTGACTTATATTTCACCGGGTCTTGGGCAGTTGTACGCATTGTGTTTATAGATTATATTTATGAAATTGTTGGAGTTTTAAGATTCTAAGTTTTATTTAATGTATCTGTATATTTTTTAGGCTTACCTAGTCTTAGAGTCTAGGTGTTGTCACGACATTCAACGAAGGGAATTTGGGGTCGTGACAAGAAATCACCTCCCAAACCATTAATTTTCCACCAAACGGTTCATTAATAAGAACTCCGGACAATTATTTCGATCGTTTGACACTTTGCCATAAATGCTTCATCCCATATTATCAATTTTGATTTTCTTGTAAATTTAGCAGCATTGCTCTGCTTTGATATATTTATGATAGTTATTTAAGTTGTTTGAAGAGATATATCAAATCTAAAGTGGGTGGGCTCATAATAAAACTGTTGTAGGTACACCACTTGCCATTATTGCTAACATTGTCATGCCTTTTGATATAATATTTTCAAATAATGCATGACCTAGAAATATTATTTCGATTGTGTCGGAGGAATCTACAAAGAATAATCCTGTTATACAAGAGTTGACTCTTTATAATATAGTCTTGAAAGCTTGTTCTTGACTAGGATTTAGCTTTGATTGTGTTTTCTCAGTTACTTGTATAGCATTTTGATTCTTAATACTATACTAATATCTTTACTTTGTGTTCTAACACTCTTTTTATGGATAAATTTATGTATCCTAAGATTATTTATGAATTTAAAAAATAATTAAATTGAATTCTCTTGTTAAATAATTAATTAAAGATTTAATTATTTATTTTTTTACATAAAAAATAATTTATTCTATGTTGATTCAGATCTTAATATTAGTTCATCTCTTGTTTTGAATATTTAATCTTAATTATAATTTTATCCAATTTTATTTTTAAAGAGTAAAAGATTGATATGACATTTCACTTTTAGATCTTTATGTTTGTAGAATCATTAGTGGTCTTGACTCTTACCAACTATTATTTTCTCTTTGTTACACATTTATATTCTTTAATATTTTCTTAGTTGTTGTTTAATAAATGGGTATTTTTCAATATGACACGAAAAATTGATTAAAAAAATATTATTTGAGTAGGAAAATAGTACCAATATATTATATAAAAATATATTATCGTGCAGATATTTTGTTTTCAATTTCAATTCATTATGCAGTCCATTTAATATTATGTTTCGGTATCAGACATTATGGAGTGATAATGTATTGCCAATACGGAAGATTCTTATAAAATTGATTTTATTAAACCTTCCTATATATTTTAAATAAGAATTTAATAGACAATTTTATTAATTTTAAAATTTTAAATATTAAAAATTAGCAAGGAAAGTATTGTAGTCCAAAAATAGGTTATTGCAGTTATGTCCTTTCCCTTTGAGTTCTTCCGCTTAATATTTTAGGGCTATTCTGGTATATTATTATTGTATTTATTCTTTTATAATAAAAGATAATCTCTTTTTTCTAAATGGATTTCGACAATATAATACATTCTCAAATAAAATTAGTAATAGGACATTATAATACATTTTCAAATTAAATTAGTAACTAAAAGTTTTAAGAAGTATATCCTAAAAGTAATAGGATTCCATGACTAAAGATATTAATTATTTAATTTTATATGAACTAGACCGCCCTAAAGTAATTATACTAATAGGATTCCTAAAAGTAATCATGTAGGATTCCTAACGTGTAATATTATGTCCTAAAACTAATAGAATTATAAGGCTAATATCTATAATTCCGGTTATGTCCTCTTATTATGAGTTATTATGCTTAATATTATAAGGTTATTTTTGTAAATTGACATTGCATTCATACTTTTATAATAATATAGATAGATAGATTAGATAAGAAGGGAACAATATATGATTTGACTAAAGTACAAAGTTTAATGAAGGATAAGACACAATGCAAGACAAGGTTAAAAGATGTAAGAACACTATATCTTACACTTTTAATATAGTAAATAAAGTTGTAGACAATAAATTGCGTCGAGAAAATAAAATCAAGACCGAAAATATCGCAACAATCGTAGTATTTAATTTCAAATAATTTGAGTATTACAATCTCTATGGTTCCTATGATTCTACTTTTTCAATATAAATTCAAGTGCCTTTGAGCTTGATCTTGAACCTATATTTATTTCTACGGACAATGATCTTGGATTCAACTAGCACGAACTTTGATTTGAACTCGTACTCCTTGAATATTGATTTGTTCTTCGTTTTTAAGATTGAGCTTGATTTGTACTTCGTTCTTGAGCTTGAACTTGGTTTGGTCTTCGTTCTTGAGATTGAACTTCATTTGTTCTTCGTCCTTGAGCTTGAACTTGATTGTTGAACTTGAACTTGATTGCTTGAAGCTTGAAACTTGTGAAGGAATTTGCAGTGTTTGGTCCACGAGCTCTTTCTTGCTTCTTGTTATAATATCTGGTCCCTTTTCTGGGTTATGAAGACCTCTATTTATAGTTGTGAGAGGGAAGAGTTGTGATGAGAACAAAGTATTTCCGACCAATCAGATTGAAGCATGACAAGGTGGCATTTGATTGGCCAGGACATGTCACTTGTACATGTGGCACAATTTTATTGGCCTCTTAATTTGTCTTGGCATGCCTTGTCATTTTGACATGTGGCATGATCCTATTGGCCTTTCCGTTTGACTTGGCGTGCCACGTCATTTGACACGTGGCACCAAAGTGGGCCTCTAGGAAGAAGACATTTTGGGCTTAATGAAGTGGACCATTATTTGTAGCCCAAATAAATGAGCTAGGCCAATAGATTTGGACTTATTTATTCAACTCATATGTATTTGGACCTATATAATTAGTTCAATTATATTAGCCCATAATATTTTAGTTGGACTAGAATATCTTGAATTTAAAATACGGTTCAAATTATTTTATGGATTTAAATCCGATAAATTTTGCATGCATACAAACGCCCCTTACTTCAAGACTTGTCGGGGTATGTATTTTGTCCCTTGAAGACAAGGTTCGAAGTATAAATTTGACGTTCTCGAGGTTACATGCAATGTATTTTTATGTTAGAAATAAAGCATATGTCAATGCCTTAAGCAACATCAATTAAGAATGTTGCATGACATATATTAACTACATGTACATTGAAATACTTGGTGCAAAAATAAATGATCCCAAACAGAGCAAGTGTTAAAGGGACATAATAATACCTTTATTATTATTATTATTATTATTGTTATAATAATGATAGCCATGCATTCTTTCAAATCATTGTACATCAACTTCACATGTGGGTCCAACGTTGAGATTATTTGCCTTAACGGAATGAGACCCCTTTTGATTAGAAAAAAGCAAATAACTTGCAAAAAGATTCATCCATGAATATATTCTTGCTTACGTCAATAGAAAAACGTGTGCTAGCTTTTTGAACTGATCCAATTCCAATAAAAAATACGGAATCAAAATGTGGTTCTTTTGGACTCAAAAAACTAAAATGTGTGGAAAAAACAAACGGGTGACCATAATATATATATATAACGCACTTTTATAAGGCGCTATATCTTAACGGTCGTTTACCCAGTTAAGTGTAGCGCCATTATTTAAGGCGATGTATATATAACGCCCTAACTTACTGCGCTATAGATATTATGTTGCTCACTAATGATTCTTCTGGGCGGCTGTTTGCCCAGTTAAGTATAGCGTCGTTATTTAAGGCGTTATATATATAACGCCCTAACTTATCGCGCTATATATATATTATGTGTCTCACCAATGATTCTTTTGGGCTTAACTGACATAACAATAATTTAACTGAGTATAGTGCCCATATTTAAGGCGCTATACCTCAAATAATTGTACCCCCGAACTAGCTTTTGCCTTATTTAAAGCGGTTAACGATTTTGTAAAAATCCATTCATAAATATTCTCAAGTCTTCTGATATATTCTTCGTTAAGTTATTTTGTATTTTGTCATAATGTTTGAAGAGCGAAGAATTAGGGTTTCATTATATTGGGGGTTGAGGTTGTGGTGGCGAATAACTCAGTAAGCTATAGTTTATCACCACAGTGTTATGTTAAGTTGCCACTTACAATGGAGTATGATACATTGGTATTGTTGTTATATAAACAAAATGAGTATGAGCAAACGTTCGGTGAATGTTAAAGTAACCGGAAGATATCTGTATTCTGTCACTCCGCAAGGGGTTGCTTGTTATGCTGAGTTTAACATCGAAGACGATGAAACTCTGAGAGACTTTTTGAGGACTCCGAATAAATACCGAGAATGTCTTGTGATAAAAATATTGGAAATGTATGTCAAGGCTGAAGACGTTCGCAATAATAAAATTGCGCAAAGTTGGGATATCTCTCAGTCATCGGGTGGTTATTTTGGAGTAGTTTTAGCCGAACAGGTTCCGGGTGAAAGCGTTTGGCCTGATCTAAACTTATCTCCACGGGCGAATGAGGAGCGAGAAAATAATTTCTCCCCTAGTTTACATAATCCACAAGCCGAGTGGTAAACTTTAATTTTTCTTTGTGTTACGATATTTATTTTTGATGTATTGAATTTGTATTAACACTCATATATTTCATAGGGGATACCGGCCAGATATGAATTTTACAAGTTATGAACCAACGCCTAGTTGAAATATGCCTAATTTTGGTGTGTTGGATCATGGTGGTCCATCCGGGAGTCATCACCAACAGGATAATGTCCATCATGGGATATCAACACATTATGATTTATAGGTAAAGTGATAAAGCTATATGTAAAGTTTGGATCAATTTGAGTAACTCATTATTTTGTTGGTTGTGCAGTGAAAACAAGCAACTTGAAGGTCCTGTCCTTACTCAATTGCCTGAAGACGACATATTTAATCGGGATGTGGCAGATGCGTAGAGTCCGGAAGAGAATAGTGATTATAACAACAATGTCAATGAGTCTGAAGATGACACACCCTTCCCTGATGAGGGTGATGATGAGGAAGAAGAGAATGCTGAAACTGATTTGACGAGGGAGCATGCTCCACCTCCCATTAGACCAAGAGTGTATGAGTCCCACGTACCGTTTCATTCAAGGGAGGTTCCCTACATTGATCATTTGCCAAGTATGACGGATGTGGATGCCCTCACAAGGGATATTGATGAAATTAGGACAACAATATGGGATGAATCTAGAGCAATGGCGTTATCAAAAGGCATGCTTTTTCCTGATAAAGTGCACCTAAGCAGGGCGGTGCGAATATACAGCGTAAAAGAGTGTCGTGAGATCACGGTAGCAGAGTCATCTCCGGATGTATTCAAGGTTATTTGTCATAAATAGCATACAGGTTGTAATCGGATGTTGTGCGAGGAAACCGAAAACAAATATGTGGGTTGTGGGTAAATTGTGAAATGGACACACTCAATGGGAACCATTTTAACTTGAATATTGACTTGACTACTCTTATCTTGATTCCACATATTGAAGCGTCCATAAGGTACAAGATCAAAGAGTATATAACATCTGTCCACCAAGAATATGGGTGTACCATTACTAAAAGAAAGGCATTTCTCAGACGCAAATGTGCATTTGAAATTGTTTATGGTAGACGGGATAAGTCCTTTACATCTTTACCCAGGTACATGGCCGCATTACAACAGTTAAAACCTGGGACTGTTGTTGAATGGAAGATTGAGCGGAGTCCGAGAATACCAGAACATATATTCAAATATGTGTTCTGGGCGTTTAAACCAGTAATTGATGGTTTTGTGCATTGTCAGTCGGTAATATCCATAGACGACACTCATGTCTATGAAAAGTATGATATTAAGTGGTTGATCACCATTGCAGTAGATGCTAATGGAAGTATATATCCCTTAACTTTTGCTATTTGTGGCAATAAAATCCAAGAGACGTGGACACTATTTTTGAACCACTTGAAGGGGAACGTTGTAAGACAACGTTCAGGTATTTGTCTAATATCTGATCGACAGGGCAGTATTTTAAGTTCTGTACAGAATTTGCATGCATGGCAGGAACCATATGCCTACCACCGTTACTGTGTGAGGCACCTGAAGGCCAATTTCCAGAAGTCACATCCCAACAAGGATTTGCATGATTTAATGTGGATGGCTGCAATAGATCACCAAGTGTGTAAATTCAGGAGGCGCATGGAATCAATCAGGCAGGAAGACCAAGGAGCCTATCATTGGTTGATGCGACATGAACTTGACAAGTGAACTTTGCATGCACATGGTGGCAGAAGATGGGGAATTCTGACTACAAATGTGTCAAAGTCTTTCAACGGGTTATTAAAGTCTACACGTGAATTGCCTGTCACTGCCATGGTGCAGATGTCATTCAAGTAGATGGTAGAGAGGTTTGTTGAAAGGGCTAGAGGTGCATCGTCATTGATGAAAAGTGGTGTTGAATATATGCCAATACCAATGAAAAGATTTGAGAAATACAGGAGGTGAGCACATTGGCATTCATATTTACAGTATTGTAATAAGAGAAATATTTTTGAAGTTCGCACCGCTATCCATCAAAATTGGGGGAATAATACACACACCATAAATGAAGCCAGAAGGTTATGCTCTTGTGGGAAATGGTCCATCTACCAAATGTCGTGCTCACATTCCATGAAGTGCTTTCAACATACAGGTTTCGTGGCAACCAGCTACGTTGATAAAGAATATAGTGTTTTTGCATACTTAAACACCTATAGTGGACAGCTGCAGCCAGTGGGTTCTGAGCATTATTAGCTGCCGGAACCATTTAAAATGGTGTGTAACAAGGAGTATTTACGTCAACGACAAGTGCAAAAAAGAACGCATATACGGAACCAAATAGATGTTGTGATACCGTTTATTCATGTAAATATGGCATATGCTCGCAAATAGGACACAACCATCGTAAATATCCTTCAACTAGTTTGGGTAGCGGTAGTAATTCAGCTCCGGGTGGAAGTTTATGCAATGTTCCCAATTATCAAGGATACTCGTAGTGTTGTATTTCAATAATTTGTTTTAATAAGTGTATGTACATGTTCATCTTGCAGAATGTATGAAATAAAATTATGTTTCCATTGGTGTTAAGTCTTATTGATATTTAGCATTAATACTTCAGTACAATAATTTAACATACACCCTAAGAAAAAAAACAATTATCATTCGCCATTATCGGCGCTGTCTGGTACTATTTCATTGTCACTGTCTTCATCTTCTCTGTCAACATCGTGTACGTATCCTTCGGGACTGAGGGCATCGTAATCTAGGCTCCAGTTGACACACATTTCTCGCATTTCATCACTATCATCAAGAAGACCACTCGATTGATTTCTACAATAATATGGGACTCCTACGTCAAACGTCCATGGTAGAAACTTAGGTAGTCCCTCCCACTTGCCAACTGTTGGGAAAACAGGATAATCATTGTCTATTTGCATTTTATCATTTTTTAATAAATCCCAGTACTGAGCCTCCGTTCCTCCCAAGAAGTTAAGATCATCCATTGCATGATGAACAACTAGTGCCTTTTCCATCTCTAGAATCTCCTTCATCAAATATCGAATCACTTCCGGTTCATCTTTGTGTGTGTTTGTTTCGAAGGTTGCAGACAGTGCTTGTGGCACAACAAGCCCATTCCAGCGACATAGTATTTTGTAATCATACTGTTTTGAGTAAAGGGGAACCCATTGTAGTTTTTTGCCCCAAATTTGCATACCAGTGTGTATATTGATAGGCTTATTTTCCAAGGTACGTAGAACACCATACCACTTGTTATCAACCAAGTCAGTGTAGCAACCTAGCATATGTTTTTCAAGGTAGGGATTTATAGTGTTAAGACATGTTCCATGGGGATCTGTTGAACTACCTTCACTCTTTTGCCTCTTTTTGAACCACTTGTTAAATGTTAGTGGCATTTTTTAAATGGATGTTGTAATGTTTATTCAAAAGGTCATTGAAATACAGATGACTTGGTTCAGTTTAAAAAGTTGTCTTATACTCGAAAGAATCATTATCGCACGAAACATAGCGCGGTGAAATACCATGTTATATGTATTGTCTTATCGACCTGAAAAAGTTGTTGTTCTGCAAAAGCTATCTTCTGTAAATGTTGTATTGTACCCTAAAGAATCATTATCACGCGAAACATAGCGCGGTAAAATACCACGTTATGTGTATTGTCTTGTCGACCTGAAAAAGTTATTATTCTGCAAAAGCTATCTTCTGGAAATGCTGTATTGTACCGAATTTAAATTATTTTAAATTTGGATATTTATTTTTCTATCGTAGTATCAAAATAACAAAGAATCCGAGAAATAATGTAAACCATAAATAATTTTGCTATTATTTACTGAATGTCATTTGTACATAAAATCAAAAAAAGTCAATGTGTCCCACAACCTGTATGCTTTAAAGAAGCCGCTGGCCTGAGGCGCATCCCATCCTTCTCGGCTATACTATCAGGATCATCCTTATCACATCGCCTTTTTATCGGAGGATGCGCTGCAGCAGGATCGTCAGTAAGGCTGGCAAGCTTAGTAATGTATAGAAGGGGCCCTCGGTCCAACAGTAACCTACAGAATAATAAGATATTTTAGTATATGAAATATATATTAGTAATGTACGTGTTAGCTAAAATAATTTAAGTTGTCTTACCATGGTCTCGGCGGGCTCCTGAATATAATCATCCATCTTAGGCATGTCAGTATCGCACAAAGTGTCCTCCGCGACGGGCGAGGATGACGCCTTAAAAACAAATGCTATAGATATTAATGACTAATCAATGAGATAAAAAGAAATATAAATAATAGTAATACAAACTAACCAAATACTGTGAAAGATCCCTCGATGATGAGCCATAACTCAGTCGGCGCCCACTATCCACATCTCGTGTCGGACGATTATCAGCAACCGTCAATGGCTCTGGAGGGCCAGGAAAATATTGATCTCACTCTTGTCGCATAATGGTCGTGCCCGCGATCAATAATGGACCTGATGGGGTCACCTGCGAAGTCCTTGGAGTAAGCTGAAGGCTGAATGACGGCATATCTCTAGGAGCATGGTCTGGCTCATAGTGGTCACCCGACTGATCAACTCCAACATCCTCAACAGGTGCCTCAACGCCCCCTTGCTGGGGATCATATCCTCACCGACCCCCATGGTCTCATGGCACACCCCTACCTCTCTGTGCACGCCTGCCACGTCGACCACGTTCAGGCTCCACTGGTGGCCGACGATGGTACTGCTCTGGCGGCACATACTCAGCCTCGTATCCTAAGCGCTCATTATCTCGGGCTTACCTCAATGTCCGGGAAGCCAGATCTGTAACGTGCTGGCCATACTCGTGCAAATAGGTCGCTCCCTCGCCGGTATGTTGCTGCATCTGTAGCCCCAACTGGTAGAACAGATGTAGGCCAATAGCCTGCACAATATGTAAAATATTAATTACAGAATGCTAGGTTAACGTTATAACTAAGTATACCAAATAACATACAAGTGCCTCGTGCCTCCCGGCGTATGGAACGTACCGACTGCCAGCCCGATGAACGGGATTCCCGACTAAAAGTCGGGTAACGCTATGGTACCAGCTCATATACTCATGCTCACCATCTGTACGGTCAGGTGGAGGCGGTGGCAGAATCAAGTCATGTCGCTGGTCCCAAATATCGATCTGCGCCTCTAGCCATGCCACATATGTCTGGTCAACCGTGGAATGATCATCCCGTTGGTAATGTGTCCTATGCTAAGAGGGTGGAGGAGGTACAAGCTGCGGTCAACCAAAGTGGCGAAGGACTCGCTCGGTAGCATGATGCTCGACAATATCGAGATACATCAACGGGACGGAAGATCTCCACCTGATTCGGTCAGTCAAGCAATAATCGGGCAAACCGGCTATTAGCTCGTCGATGTATGGCCTCTAAATGAACTATTAAGTAAAAACAAGAACCGTGAGTATACGCAACACATAAAGCCAGGCCAAGTAAACTTAAGTATACATTTACCTGCACGCCCTCCAGCAAATCCAACAAATCCCTGCAATAGGGGAGATTATGTCGAGCCTCGTACTCGTGCCCGTATCCTCGCCTATCAACCTACCTCCTAGCTAAAGGGAGAAACAGTAGAGGTGGTGCATCCGGAGCGAAGGGTGGTGGAGGTATCTGCAACTGCAGGAGAAGCTCCCAGGCCCAAACCTAATATACAATGTGGACGTAACAATTAAGGTATATTTTTACTATGTATGTTATAATCATAAAACTAATTGACTATGTTTTCACCTGCATCAGCGGAAAAAATCCGGCAACGTCTCTTTGCTTGCCCATGCTCGCCCGACACATCTGCCTATACAAGTAATCAAGAACAGTTTCACCCCAACTGTAATCATGTAAATCATCTTGCCGCTCAAGATGATGAAGAAATCTCAAGCTGACTTGGTTTCCCGAAGTGTTTGGGAACAATACCCCTCCAAACATAAGCAGCATCAACAACCTCATGTACCGGTTAATATGA
Organism: Nicotiana otophora; assembly: GCA_000715115.1. NCBI lineage: Eukaryota > Viridiplantae > Streptophyta > Magnoliopsida > Solanales > Solanaceae > Nicotiana > Nicotiana otophora. Next base: position 31,454 of record AWOL01S0001221.1, on the reverse strand, counting down.
AGATCTGGTGTATCATCCGTAATGTACGCATGCATCGCCTCCAGATGTAGCCGGACAGGAGTCAACTGCATACGACTAGCCCCAACCAATGCAGCCTCATCCGCTGGCTGGAAACCGGTGAGCCACTACAACATCTCCAGGTACTGCAATCCTATATAATCTGTGATAGCATGCGGTGAAGCTACATGATGTCCATCAACCGGCAGCCCATACAGAACCTCCACGTCGTGAAGCGTGATAGTAGCCTCGCCAATGGGTAAATGAAATGTGTGCTTCTCTGGTCGCCACCGCTCTATCAAAGCCGTGATCAACGACCAATCCAGCTCTAGCCGGCCGATCTATAATCCTATAGAAACTCGTATCCGGAAGGCGTCTGACTATACCAGGATGGAAATGGTGGGCCCTAAGAAAGTCCCACATATCGTCTACTCTTCTAGCACGGAACATCTGGGCCAATATCTGCCCCTCCCATAGGTACGAAGACCTATGCTCGGCCTGTAGCAATAGTAGCTCTAGCGATGCAGGTCCGGGATGCATAGGCAGAACCTCCATGATGACTACTGTAAATTGAACAATACTAATTAAAGTATTTTTCTTTTTTATTGCTTAACATCTTTAAATATATTGTAATATCTATAATATAAAAATTTATTCGATATTTTTACTATATTGTTAATTAGGCTGATACATTTTCTATATTATACTTTTATATTTTACATGTTACTTTATTATTTTATATGTTTGTTTGTTACTCACCTATTTTTGACTATAATAAAATTAAATAATTAAGTTTCATAACTATAAAATATTTAATTATTAAATATTCATATAACAATACTTAGTTTGAGTCCAAAAAACCACATTTTGGTTCCGGACTCGATAAATGAGACCTAGTAGCACCAAGGAATCCAATGTTGTGTTCATGATGAGAAAATTTCCCCAATTTATCACTCAACAAATCTGTTATTTTATATGTTAGTTTATTATTTTATATATTTGTTTGTTACTCACATATTGTTTACTATAATACAATTAAATAATTAACTATTGATTTAATTATTAAATATTCATATAACAATATTTAATTTGACAAATATTATTGTTTTCTCATGTTGTTTGCTTACGTTTGTTGACTAGAATTGGAGAGAGATTGTGTTTGAACTATCAGTTTTTTGAGATATTTTTGGGTTTAACAGGTACTTAAATGATTAATTTCAATAACTACAAAGATACTACGCTAATGGGAACTATATTTTACTTTGTTAGAAGGGCACTAAATTACAAATACGAGCACTATATTAGGACACAAGATTTCACTACAGGGAACTAAAGTTACATATTAATATTTTTTTAACAAATAATAACAATTTTTCTATTTTACTAATTTTGTTTAGCACACTAATAATATAATCCGGATAAAAAATAACAAATTAATTATATCGCAAAACAATCATGAAATAACATAGAACACAGTAAAAATAACTAATAGGAATTTTTTATACATGAGTTTTAACATAAAATAAGTCGGAATACCTCGATTTAAAGTTTTTGGAAAGTTGAAGATTTGGTGATTTGGAGCCGAAACAAGCAACCCACTACGACATAACGCCTTAAATATGATATGGGACAGAGAATCTATATTTTTTGTGGGACCGGTGGGCTTCACTCGAGCTTTGTTTGGTTAACAATGGAGGGGGACCATTCTATTTTCTGGGGAAGGGGAAGGGACGATTTTATATGTAAGTATAGCGCCTTAGGTAAGGACGTTGGAACCTTACCTCTTAGATGAAGAACTTGTGAGATTTCCTTGTTGGATTTCAAAGTTTGGACAAGATCTTGATGAACAAAACACTTCATCTACTTCCTCTCTCTAGAACACTCTCACTTCTCTCTAAAAAAACCTCAGATAATTGCCCAAAATAAATCCCAAATCTTATTTATCAAAATGGGGTCGGGTTATGAAAATAGAAAAATTAACCCTCCGAAAGCAGGTCTGCAGTCGCATAATGGACCGCAGAATGGGTATGTGGGTCGCAAAATGGTAGCAAAAATTGGTGCCCAGAACCGGGCTGTTCTGGTCCATTCTGTGACCAATTTGCAGTCGTAGAAGCACTTTCGCGATCGCAGAATTATCGCAGAATATCATTTTTCCAGCTTTTGATAATTTGGTCGTAATTTCTTATAGGAGTGTCGAAATGACGAACGGTTTGAAGCGTTGGAAACTAGACTCAAAGAGATTTAATTTGATAAGTAGATCATCTCCTAAGTAAATATATTTTGGTAGCAGCATGCGTTTGAAGTAGGATCTTGTGCGAACTCACTTGAAACTTTATCCCATCATAAAATTTTCTACTTGACATAGTCTTAGGGATTTTCTTAGACCATAAACCATTCTTAATGCACATCATATACATATTATCATAATCAATTGATATCATTCATATAATAGTCCTTTTCTACACATAAAATAATATAATTAGCGTACTTCAACTTTCTTAATAGCGCTTAAGTACTTCGAAATTTTCCGGGGTGTTATATCCTTTTCCCTGTCCTCTACTTACTCGAAATTGATACATCATGAGCTTCCTTTTCCATTCTCCTTTATCTTTTTTACTGTTCAATCATGTTTTCAAATTTTGTTTTTACTTGAGAACCATGCTAACTATTTTCTTTTTCCTTTTCTTTTCCTTACTTATTTATTTACCACATTATCAAATACTGTATTTATATGTTTTTCTTTACCATGTAAAATTACTTGGCTATATGTTACCTCTTTTTCATAAGCATGCCTTCTACATCATATTCCACTCATACCTATTATCAACATAGCGACGTTTGATGAGTTTCTGCGCTTTTCGAAAATATCCTTTTAAGCTGGGAAAGGATTATTAGCGATAGATTTGTTGATCAGCGGTGCAGTCGACGGTCCTTTGCCTTCCCCTCTCAAGTTGCTCGCTTGAGAGTACCTATTAGACCCTTAGAAACATACTCTGAACGAAATTCTACATGCATCATGTTAAACCTAGGATGGATAAAATACTGTTGGTGTATTAAATCAATTTAGATAAACCTCTTCCAAAGTCCAAAAGGTATCTACACAATCCCGAAGGATACTCTCATACTATGTGGATTACTTGGAGAACATGTGCTAACATGTTGATTATTATCACTTAATTGACAAAATAAGGCGGGGGTAGGGCTAAATCATTTTTTAACGCAGAGAATGAAGCACGGCATCCCTAGGTTTTGCATGGTTTGAAGCATCCCATCCAAGCTGATCGATTGGTGGAACCACTCCCCCTAGTGTGATATGAATCATATAAGAAGGGTACTAGGAAATTTGCCATCTTTGATGGACGTTCAACCATGCAGGGAGCTGATTGATGCTACTACCATAATTTGGGATGAGAAAAGGGTCATCTTTCGATTTGAAAACTTGGAGATGACCCCCATCTTGGAGGAAATTAGAGGTTTTGCTAGAATCCCTTGGGATAGTCCCGGTCTGCCGGTACCAGAAAATTGTATATCCCGCGGTTTGTTAAAAATGTTTGGCATCAAGAAGAACGATGAAGTGGGTTGTTTGAAGAGGTCTTACATTTCTTTTGATTTTCTCGATGAACGGTATGGATATAACAAATCATATCGGTTATTTCACAAAGAATTGGCCATTACTTTTGTTGGGTGGATTCACCATAGGGTTTATGTTTTCATTGTGTGTTTCTCAGGGCTGTTGATATTCCCGATACAAAGAAGATGGATCCATACCCGACTAGCCATGGTAGCCAGAACCATGATGGAAGGAATCGAGGGATAAACCTATACTATTATCCCTATGATACTGGTTGAAATGTACTGAGCCCTGGACCGATGCAAGCACATGGCAGGTTACTTTGAAGGGAGCAAACGTTTGTTGTAAATATGGTTGATAGAGCACATCGAAAGAGGCAATTGCCTCCAGGAATTTCTTCGTAGACTGATGTATGACTATATTGCTAGCCACCATCCAAAGAAGATGGCCTTTTCCCCTGAAATATTCGCAAGGCTCGCAGATTCTAAAGGCTTGGCACACCTCTTCAGCAATTTGACCGAGGAACATATATAATGGATATTCGAATTGTTTCCAAGTAAGGAGTTCATTATATAATCCAAGAAGGCTACTCATCTGGTATTGATAGGGTTGTGAGGTATTTACCCTTATGCTCCACTAAGAGTAATGTGGCAAGCTGGAAGAAAGCATGTTATACCACAAGTATCCAACATGACATAATACATGGCAGATTTTAAAGGGGGCGTCATAACTTTCAAGTTCGAAGCCCAACATATGTGGAATCAGAACATTATTGTGGAAGAAGAGACCATAGAGACCAATAGGTATCATGCTAGACACATGTACTACTATCTTTCGTGGCTGGAAGATGACATAACCGGTGATGTCAAACCGTGTATCAAGCTAAAGGGAAAGATCATAGATGAAGAAGCCGAAGCTCATGTGAAATAAAAAAGGCTATGCAAGAGGGTCTTTGAGTCCGAAGCCAAGAACATGGAGAAATATAGGACGGTCATGTAAGCTATAAGAGAATGGAGAGAGATAGCAAACAAAGCGACGGAAAGGTTAGAACATTTGGAGCA